>JANHFL010004038.1:63470-76586 GCA_032468155.1 Oxyrhabdium leporinum | reverse complement strand
TTATAAGCTGTAAACCGCCCCGAGTCTTCGGAATGGGGCGGTATATAAATGTAAAAATAAAATAAAAAATAAATAAAATAAAAATATATGTGGGTATAAGCATATTTTTTATTTATTTGTCATGTTTATGTAGTGTATATTGGAGGTGGTGACCCTTGGAGAGTTGTATACAATGAAATATCATTTCAATGTATGCCAATTAGTGTACATTTAAAGTGACAATAAAGTTATTCTAAGTCTAAGACCAGAGTATAACAATCGACAATGGATGAAACAAAACATAACTGCAATAGTGGTTTGATCATTGATGCAATCAAAGTCTGTCAGGTTTTACAACATTTGGCCATATTCATGGAAATGCAGTCTTCCTGGTCTAATAATAATATACATAACATAAATTGGAATTTCCTGGGTGCTTTATAAAATGGGGAATGTTAAGATAGCTTTTGCATCCTTATAAAAATATGATATAGTAGAACATGGACTATGGTTTTAATACAACCTTCTCCACAAAGGCTCAACCTTAGTTTATATAGAATGCCTTCAAGTCAGTGTTGATTCCTGGAGACTGCTTGTACTTGTCCCTGCAGTTTTCTTGCATGATTTTCAGAAGTGGCCTACCAATGACTTCTTCCTAGGGCTAAGAGAGAGTGACCAGGATTAGGCCCATTCCTAGTCCTTAATTCATTGATTGATTGATTGATTGAGTGAACTTATTCCTTAAGCACTAGACCAAACTGGCTTGCTGCATTGAATAGCAAATATTAATTTTTCACTGAGTTCAAATATGAAATCTATCAATTTTGATATAGGACAAGGTTTGTTGGGACCCACAAAAAACAAGAGCCAAGGAAATAAATAACTTTATCTTTTGTCCCCCTTGTTTGTGGCTCACCGAATTCCATTACAGGTATCTGTTTAGTAAATATCTTTGAAATACAGATTCTTTGAGAATGTGATTGATTAAATTTAACATGTACCGTTATGTATAGCATACAGCTTATGTATGAGAACATTTGGTAAAAGAAGCCTCAGATGGTGGCAGCAATTGTTTTTAGAGGCAATCATTTAAATTTCTCATCACAGAAAACAGATCTGAACTCTTACCTCATAATTTATCTGTTTACTGCACCCTGAAAGGAGTTAGCCATTCAAGGAGACCCCCCTATTATTAACAGGTCATTTGTCAATGCTTTTAAAGTTAAAAGACTGCCTCCAGAAAAGATGACAGAACCAGCAGGAAATGATGACTAATGACCGATAATTTTATTTTGCATATTCAAAAAAAATGTCATTTAGTGGCTAATAAGCAGCCTCTTAAATAAAATCTTGCTTCCCCTGGCAACTAGATTAACACAATTTCATCTGAGATTACTGGAGGTAGTGGTGATTAAATATCGTAAGTACCATCTTCAAACTGTTTCATCTTGTTAGGAATTTGATGGAAAATTCATGAATGCCTTTGTTGGTTTAGTACATGAGATAGAGACTGTCAGCCTGTCATTTTAGCTACACATTTTAATTCTAACCTGAACGTGGCTGGCTTTACATAATTTTGCTGAGCAATTAGGTTCTTTTACATTTCACCAGGATAGCAATTTAAAAAAAAAAAAATAAGAGTATTTTTTCTAATCGTCACCAAATGGTTATGACAATGAAAAAGAAATGCCTGTAACCCAAAGAATTTTTATCTGTAAAATCATAGTAAATCTTAGTATCTCTTATAAAAACAGACTGAATCGCTACCACCCGAAGCCCCCTCCCCAAAATCTTGTCAAGGAAAACTCTTATCTTTATCCAAGAGTATCCACAAGTATAGCTTTATGTATTTTTATATGATTCAAAGACAAACATTCACTAACATAGAAGAATGTAAAAGTGTAAATTTAACAAAAGATCGATCTTTTCTTTTTCTTTTCTTTTTTTTTTTTTTGGCATTTAAACCTTACTACATATCTGCAATTGGATCTAGAACTTCCATTATTAAGCCATGCAGTTGTTGAAAGAAATATCCATATGGTTCAGTTCCAAGCCGGAGAAAGGCACTGGAGACAAAATGGAGGCTGGAAGCTGATTGGAAAGAGGATCCATTTATTGATGAACAGAACCACATGTTTGTAGTTCTGGTGCAGCTGACCTAATGGAGTTGAGAGTGGGGGTATTTAGGAGTTTGTCTGAGCTAAGTTTGGTTGAAGTTTAAACTGCTGGGGTGGGTGCAAGTGAGATGATGCAATGAAGAGGCTTTGGAAAAATCCTATTGTGGCTGAGGGCTAATCCTACCTTTGTTGGATTTGGGTGAGGGTATTTGCTTATGAATAGAGTTGACATCTGCTGAGGGCTATTAAGAAAGGGGGGCTCCAAGAGCATGTTTCTCCATTTCTCATCCAGGGAAATATAATATTCTGTCTTTTTAATATTTCTCAAAATATTTCATTCTTCTAGGAGAGGAGTGGGTGCTAACTTTCTACACAATCAAAGCATCATTTCTTTTACAGTACCTAGCTATCAGCTTGATAAATTTGCCAAATCATATTTCTTTATTTCATAATTTATGATGTGTTGCTAGTCTCATGACTTTACTTAGCTGAGAGTCTCGGTCATCTTGACCCAGTGTGCAACTGTGTCTCCTCTGGTATATAGTCTTTTCAATTAATTCTTATAATCCAGGCTGATGCTCATTTTGGTCAAGCTCTTCAGTAATTCAGGATGATCCATAACACATAGCAGAATCTTTTTAAATTACTTTTTTTTCCCTTGGCATTTGTTCCAATTTTTCAGTTTGTTTTTCTAAAAAAAGATCGAGATGGTTTCTCCCTATGAGAAGAGACATCTGACGATAGAAAAGTTTCTATTTTTCTTCTTGCATTTATCTTTCAAGTTTCCCCCATTCGTGACCAGATAAACCGGGCCTATAAAAGTGCTTAGCCATAGATGAATATCATGGCATATGGGAGGAAAGAGGGCTGAATGAAAAAAAGAGTCAGAGATCTAAAGCTGTAAAGATAAAGGAAAGCAGAAGGGGTAATAAAATGACATAAAGTGGCAACAATGGCTAGCAATGTTATTGGTTTTCAATAGAGATTCAGAGCACTGCTAGTCTCTCCAGAGAATGCACATGAGAAGAACAGAATGGTAGCTATTCAGCCACTTTAATGGCCCAAGATGCAGACTGCTTAAGAAATGCAGATGGATCAGCAAGAGGACAACGGGCAACAGAAGAAAAGGATCTATTAGACTCTCCAGCATCTACTTGTCAAACCTAAATATCAGATTTCTACTTTCTGTATACAAAATTTAAGCACAGTTTGGCTGGAAAAGTCAGCCAGTCATTAGCGGGGCCCAAGAGAAGGGCTCCTCCCCTTTGGAACATCTTACTCCCCTGAAATGAGACTGGCTCCCACCCTTCTGATTTTTCAAAATGGCCTGAAGACTTGATTTTGCCAATTGGTTTGGGGTTTCAACGGGGGAACTTCATCCTGGAAGTGCTTGATAAAGTAAGAGGCAATCCCACCTACCTCTACCCTGCACATCCTGTTCCCTCCCTCCCCATCTTTTAACTAACTTTATCTTTGACTGTAATTCCATTTTTACTGTTTTAGAAATATTTATTTTTTGTGATTTTAACGCTTTAAAAAACATAAGCTGCCCAGAGTCACTTTGAAACGAGATGGGCGACAAATAATTCCATAAGCCCATTTTTAGAGACACATAGAATAGATAGGATCAGAATTTTATATTAAATAAGTGTGTTTTTCTATATATGTTCAACACATATGAGAAAATATTTTGGAAGAAAAAATAATTAGGGGCCTGTCAAATATTGCTGTTTCTTTTGTCTTAATTTTTTTTCAACGAAAATCTGACATATTCAAAACACTTAAACATTTGTTCTGCAAGTCCTTAGTGTTCTGAAAATGAGTTTTAAATTAAAATACCAAAAAGACCAGAGACGGAGAACATTTCCTGATTAGGAGGATACAGAATAGCCTTGTCTATAGGAAATGACTAGAATGGTTATGCTTACTTTTTCATGGTAAACAAATCAATAGAAACAAGATAAATATAAATACAAAGTCACACAGAAAGCCCAAAAGATAAATAATATTGTACCGAAGGCACATTTTGCAGCTGAGACAAATCTTAATTCAAGAATCTGGCATAGGAGCAAACTGTAAAGTTAGCAACATAAAATTGCAAACTTTTCTCATCCGTTCTGAAGTCTTTGAAATGGCAACTAAACACAATACATATTTCCAGCAAGATTATATTGAAAACATACTTCGTCTGGAACTCTAAAGAATCCAACTTGAAAATAAATCCTACTGGCTTGTAATTTGGTGTGAACAATAGTCTTTCTCATGTCTGAAAGGGATATTTTTTACATCATGAACTTTGTATTTATAGTAGGCCAGTTAAAGACCCAATCGTTGCATTCCAGACAACGCAATAATGCTTGATTAGCATTAATCTTGTATTTTTTTCTTTAGAACGTAAATGTATGGTCCCAATTATTAGATTAAAATCTGATGTTACTTATGATTTAAAAAGAATTTCTTACAGTGGTCAATTATATATACATGAGTACAATGTAACATGCTTATTTATTAAAAGTTTGCAATTACATGAAGTTATATATATGTATGAGAAAGCTTTATACATATTTTATTGCATCTTTATTGTTGTTTTTTTTACTTTTCTTTGCCATGTTTTAATTAAATAAATTGGGAGAATCCACCAAGTCACATCTTGGTTTTTGCAGCTTAGTATGTTGTGAGAGATCAGAAACTGCTTAGTTTGAGGATTAATATATTAAGTGTGACTTGGCAATTGAGTTACTTAAGTTTGGAATTGTTGAAGTAAGCTAAGGAGTTGCCTTCGTTCGTTTTTCTAGTCATAATCTTCAAACAAAGACGTTTTGAAAAAACAGCTGAACTAATTCCAAGGTTGGTCACATGAATACAAATGCTTTGGTTTATGGCGTTTTCAGAAGATTAAATTTTAAAAGACAGTGGGATGGAAGAATAGTTTCCCCTCCCCACCCGTTTTTTTAATTAGCTATATGCAATGCATTAGCATTAGCCTACTGCATTTTCTCAGTATTTTTGTAAAACTTGACAGCAGTAGATTACAGCACCTTCTCCATTTGCTGAGTGGTAGAAAGTTACAGGTACAACACTATTAGAGATTTACATAAGACAGGGCTGGAGATTTAACATGCTTTTATAAGACTTACTTTGTTTAAAAACATACGAGCAAAGCATAAATTAAAGCATTCCCAGAGTGCAGAAGATCCATTATACTGTGTATAATTCCCTTGGTGGAAGAAATTGTGTACCAAAAGCATTTTTAGAAAACTCTTTAAGTTTTCCCCTCTCCCCAATTTTTTACAGCCTTGTTTTTTTCTCTTTCTGCTATACCCTCAACTGACAGGCCCCGAACAGAGTTCTGCAATCAGTGTTAAGACTGAGTAACAAGTCACATCAAAGGATGAATTAGGAAGCAGGGCTAAGAAACAAGTTAGAAATCAGGACAAATTAAAAAAGGTTAACCAGACCTGGTTAATCAAGCAACAATCTCTTAGCAATCTTCCATGCTTATGCGAAAATCAGTCCAGATTCATTTCAAATTGGAGCCTTGAGACATGAAAACTCATGACATACTTTCAGGAGTGCAGTTGTTAGAGCTGAAATTTTAAATTTATTGTCTATAAAACTCAAAAGCTTCACCCAAAACTGTTCCCTGGTTACTTTTTTGTACCCTTATTTCATTCTTGTAAAATGTTAATGAGGGGTCATTTCAATTCAATGAGTGGTAGATATCCTGATCCCCTTGCCTTGCCTACTCATGGGAAAAGCAACCATGAATTGGTTTCCATGATGTGTTGCCAGGTTGGAAGACTACCACTCTTTCCCCAATATTCTCTCACACTTCTCCCAGAATAACATTATTTTAAACAAATAAAGGTGCCAATTATGTAAAGTCCCTGCTGATTATGGGCTTAACATCCTTGAGGTCATCTGGGAACACTTATCTTGACTTGGATGGAATTATTTACATCTCCTAAATATTAAGTCAGACATTAGAATGTTAGAAATAATTAATTTTGTCAGAGGTATAAACTGAACTCTTACTTAAGACTTTAAACTGAATTCTTACTTACGGTTTTAAAATTAAACAAAAATTCACATGAAATTAGTTTGAAGTTTACTTGTGACCCTTGTGCTTGTTGCCGTAGGTTATCTTTTTCTTTAGTTTTAGAAATCACATGGATTAATCCTGCTAAGATGTATTTAGAAAAGTAGCACAGTATCTAGAAAATTAAGTGAGGAGACCGGCAAGGTAAACATTTAAATACACTTCTCTTAAATAGAAATGTTTACACAGAACCCATAATTTTAATAAGAGGAAACCTTGCTCTTAATTTATTTTTACCTAACATTTCTAAAAAAATAATAATAGTTAAATGATCTTTGAAAAATCCCACATAGAAGCTGGAAATACTAAATATGATTTAATTTGTAAAAGACAGTTCTTATCAAAATTAGATAAAATTATGGGTTTAGAACTACAGCTATTTCAATGAAAATTTATTTATACAGAGTTTTTATTTTCAAAGGACGGAAGATAGAAATGAAGGAACTATTACCTTGCTCCATCTCTCCCCAAAATCCCCACAGAGGGAGTTATTACTATGGATTATTTATAGGACATATTCATTGCAGAAAATTAAACTCTAAAGTTTTTCATGCAGTTAATTATCCAGCTTTACATGTTCAAGTAAAATTACTCATCTATAAAGGCATGGAAAAGAATGCTTTATATCTACAAAATAATTGTCACACTAGAACTGCTGGACAAGTACAGTCAATTAATTTGGGATCTCAACCAATGATGACAAATGTTTCTACGCCTATGATGAATGGGCTAAACTCATTCATTTCACCAAACAAATGCTAAAAACATAAATAATAACTGGTTCAAATATTTCAGTTCTTTTTAACATACTAGATTTTTTTTTCTCACTGAACTAATTTATAAAATGCTATCTGTAGAGCTGTTTATATTGCCAAAGTTAGGAATGATAATTTGTTTTCAATTTGACTACCCCTTGCATTACACACACACACACACACACACACACACACACACACACACAAATGATGAAATGATAGTTCGATGTTGTATCTTAAAATATATATATATATTTTGGTTGGGATAATTGGTACTGAGATTTGAAACTTACATATATCATTAACTTCTATTAAGTCTTGATCAATATGGCAGCCCTCCTCAGGACAATTTCCACTGAATATACCAATGATAGCCATCAAGCAGCCTATTGCATAATCTACTTGTCAAGCAGAAACAGAATTACAGCAATATGGACCTCATTATATGCACTCCAGAAGTAACAGGAAATTATAGCTGATAGTATTGAAATTTATAAAAGGTTCAGATTCATTTTAACATTCTCCTTGTAATTTCCATAATAAGTCAAGTTAACACTAGTGTCATGATGTCATAATGAAAAGTATACAATTATATATTTCTGTCATAAAGCATGACACAAATGTCTCGTCATTGTATTGTGATGTCATGATGCACATGTTGTATTTGACTTTCTTCCTACTCTCTGTATTGGAAATTACTTTTTCTGAATATTAACTGTTTGAATGCTTTATCTCCACATACTTTCAAATATTTTACCGCTCAATATTTGAATGTTATCTGTGTATTAACAGTGAGGGAGGGGATAGGGGAGAGTGAAAGAATTAGACTTATTTCTGTAAAAGCTGAAAGCAGTAGACTAAATCATTTCAAATATCCAACTAAATATATGGAATGCCATAAAAGAGGATACATAATGTACTGTTCTGAATACAAAAGAGTACATTATAAGCTCAGTTTTCTTACTAGCTTTGAAATCATTACCATGATAAAAATAACTGACAGGATTTCTATTAATTTTTGGCTAAATTATGATACCGTAATGTATTACATCTATGGTATTTTCTATAGAAATATTTTCATTTTAGAAATGAATGAAAAAACAAAATACATGTATAAATAAATGGAACCAAATGAACAGAAATGAATATTCTTATTTGTTTTTAACGTAGTGAAACATTGGGAATTTCCAAGACACCATCATTTATGCTCCTTTATCTAAGATAAAATATACTCTTCTATTTTTCTACTCTTAAAATGTGGAGGACATGTAAAGATAATACAATGAATGTTAAACTTTTTGCAGGTGACCTTTTATCCTTCTGCCTTTGAGTCACTGTTGTCTCTTGATAACTGATTGGATTAATCCCTGCAGTTTTCCTTGCAAGATTTCAGAAATGGCTTGCCATTGCCTCCTTCTTAGAACTGAGAAGAATTGACTAGCCTAAGGTCAGTTGGTTGGCTTTACATCTAAGGCAGGATTAGAAGTCATGGACTCCCAGTGTCCAGCCTGCTGCCTTAATCACCAGATCAAACTGCATCTCTATTGACCAATAGATAAGCACAAAGAACATCATATATAATCCCCTGAACTGTTGATTAACAAAAATATTCTCAGAAATTAATAGCATCTATCTTTTTCAGTGCATGCATTTTTGTGTCTTTGTCTTGTGATTTGCATATAAAATTTGCTACTACCATATGAGCTTATTTTATTTGTGAAGAATTTATTTTTTGTTCTTTTTGTTTCCTTTTGCTCTTTTTGATTGTCTCTTTTGAGTAGTATGTAGATGTTGTTTATCTCCATGTGCCTGTTGATGGCCGATTGTCTGAATGCCAGTCCTCTAGAAACTCTCTGACACTTTTGGACTTGGATTACCATGATGCTCATAGTTTTCTGACTAAAATGGCATGTATATGTTGAGTGTGTCTATGTGTTGTGAAATAGCCTCTTCTATCAATACTTTATTAATCGCTGCTGGAAATTGCTCATTGACAATTTATTTATATATAAATTCTAAGTTATGTCCTGTGATTGTAACTATGTATTTAGTAGTTATTTCTATTTGTCATAGGAATTATTAGCTTATATAATAAATGTTACAGCTAATTATAACGAAGCATTTGGTTTACTTCCTGTTTTTATTAATTAATTATCTTTCTGTTCTGGAACAGTAATGTGTAGCAACAGAGCTTTAAAAGGAAACAAGGAATTCATTTTAAGTTAGCATTCATTATTGGGGAGTGACAATGCTGTGTACAATGACATCACAAAAACTAATACCTGTTGGGAGAAATACATCACTATTACTAACTAGCAACATTCTATATTTACAGAAAATATAGCTTTGAGTTTTTTTGCTTGTTTAAAAGGCATAACTGATGATTGCATACCTGCATAACTCCAAGAACTACCTCCACCCTTTCTCATTGTTATTCTCCCCTCCTTGACAACTCTTTGCATTGCTATTTAATAGCTCAGAACCAAATCCACTCTCCCCCTCACCCACCCTGTGCCTACAACCATGGAACTCCTCTTCCGTCTACTCAGATTCATAGAGAAAGGAGTAGTCACTTTCACCTCCCTCTATTCTAGAACCTTACATAGCATTTTCTCTGACACACAACTTTTGATGAGCTTTTTTCCTCTGCATCACAACTGCCCATTTGAATGAGTCTACTGCAGAAGCACCATTTGAATGTATACAATGAACAATGAGCAAATAACACACCAGATGAGAATGTTGCTAGTCTAGCTGCCCTTGTTGTTTATGATGAGAATCTCCTTGCACCAACTTTCAACCTGTCTCTTCTCATGATAAAGTGAATATCACGGTTTTTCTCTCTAACTAAATAGATCTCCAATTAATTGCTCCTGTGTTGTTAATGCTGTACGATGGCCCTGTTTTCATATTTAATATTCCGCAAGCCCTAAAGAAGGTAATTATTTAAATTAATGGAGAATGTTCATAATGAAGTATATGAGGCAATAAAGGCTTATGCAGACAATTAAACATCAGAGTGAAGTTCAGAGATCAGATCTGCTGAAGCAGCTTTATCCAACATATGGCTCTGAAATATAGTGAAATAAGATGGCACTGGTAATCAAGCACAGCTACTAGAGAGAGCAACAGATTGACTGGCAATGAAGTTTCTAAATTGCAAGCAAAAAAACAAAAGAAACTCTGGAAAAAATAGCAATAGCAATAGCACTTAGACTTATATACCGCTTTACAGTGCTTCACAACCCTCTCTAGGCGGTTTACAGAGTTAGCATATTGCCCCCAGCAATCCGGGTCCTCATTTTACCGATCTCAGAAGGATGGAAGTCTGAGTTAACCTTGAGACTGGTGAAATTTGAACTGCCAAATTGCAGACAGCCGGCAATCAGCAGAAGTAGCCTGGAGTACTGTACCCTAACCACTGCGCCACCGTGGCTCATAAAATGTCATTTAAAAATTCACAGATCTAGAATTTAGGCTTTTAGAAACTATGAGAGAGATTATAAATGTCAAATACATGGTAGTAAATGGAACAATTATAATAAGGATATATACTAGCGCTACTGAAATAGTGTAATAAAGGTGCAAACAAATTGAATATGACTTTGGAAAGGAGTTCCAATTTAGTGAAAATATTGTTTACTTTTCCTTTTGGTGGGTATGAAAATATCAGAGGATAGAATACAGTATAGCTTACAGAAATGGAATGCATTTGACAGAAGTTAGTTAGAATGGAGAAAAACAAAGAAATGTAGTTACTTGGTCCAAGAAAAATGTTTAACAGTATTAGGTCCAAGGATTAAATACTGGTGTGAACAGATGAAAGGAAGACAACAGCCTTGTCATGACTATGACCTTCAAATATATTGCAAATGTAAAAAAATACTGCTGCGTTGTTGAAAATACTAAAACTGTACAGTAATGACATACAAATCTGTACAACATGTGTATATCAGTAACCTGAAACAAGTGTTTTATCTTTTGAGCCACCTTGGTAAAATTGCACTTTTGAAAGCTGTACCTAAAAGTACATGAAACCACAGGTAAACAAATAAACATATACATTTTAAATCTAAATCCAATGTTCAGTTTTTTCTAGTAGCGTCAGCCTCCCAAATAGACCAGACAGGAGCTAATACTACTTTATTCTAGGACTACATGAACAGAATCTTGCATGTCTAAAAGTACAAAACTCCTAATCTTTTTACCACTTTTTTTTTTTTTGCATCGATGACATTACCTAGTTTAGTGTCTATGGAGATTCTCAATCATCCAGGTCATACTTGTTCCAAAGGTTCTTTTTTTTTCAAGAGGCAACTGGACTTTCTGGTTTTTCTTTGAAATGTCCAGTTGCCTCTTGGAAAAAAAAAAAGCACCCTTGGGACTACCTAGTTTATTAATGAAACATTTGTAAGAAAACAACCAAGCATAGAGAGTCTCAAGGATGACACTTCTTTTTTTATCACCTGATAAATTAAGACTGATCCTTTCCTACTCAGTTGTATGCTATTATTCTTGCTGGGAAGCATTTCTTCTTTCCAACTTCCAAGGCCATTCTCACATTCTATTACAGGTTGAATCTCCCAAAACGTGTAAGGAAAAATTAACCTTCCTGTACTATAGTTACATGAGGCCAAAATTGTCCATTAATGCTAATATATCCTGTAAATTCATCACATGCAGTATATTAGGCTGATTAGATTGGGATACTAGTGAATTTAATTTGGTCTGCATTTGTAAATGAAATGACCTCATTGCCACTTTGTAGTTTAACATGGGTTCAGAATGCTTTATCTTTTTGACTGTGTTTTCAAAGGTTTCTGTGCTAATCTGTACCTGCCTTTCTCTTTTTGAGTTGGATCTTGTTGCTAGTTGGCCGTCCACCATTTTGAATGCTGCAGAAAGCCCATTTGAATCTAGGAGTTGTTCATAAGCTAGATTCACTTCAAAATATTACAGCTTTATGAATGCTTACCCAAATGCAATGTCAGTATAATTGTGGTTGTTCACATAGGACAGGGTTGCTTATATTCTTTTATAATGTTTTTAATGCAATGGAAGTAGAATATAGTCTATCTATTAATCAAGTTTGCATATCACCATAATCATAAGAGTCTGACCAACTCACAAAGTAAGAAAACACACTAAAATATAGAAACATAAACACAAATAAAACCTAAACAAAATGGCTCAGAATTCCTCAGGAAAAGCTCTGTGAAAGGTGAACAATGTTAATGGCAGATGAATTTCCAATAGGGCATCATTCCAGAGGGACAACCGTATTACTGAAAAATACTTCCAAGCTTTGTCTTGAAGTTGAGTAATGGCAACTGCACTTCTTTTCTTGTTGGCTTGAAGCATTTCGTTGTTTATACAAGTTGCTGCTTCAGTCTGAGCAAGTTGGTTAGGGGGACCCCATATATGTCCTCCAGGGAGATTTCATTTCTCACCTAATCTGGATAGGTTCAATAGGTAGGAGGCATAGGGGTGTGAATGTTCCAATTCCTGTGAAGTGGTCTTAATCTTCCTGAGGACTGAGAAAAGAGCAGCATAAAAAAACGGGGGACAGGTTGTAGGTGAGGCCTCCACATCTACTGAAGGAAGGATTTTCCACTTTGACATTAATGGATTCCTTCACTCCTCTCACAAACCATGGTTTCCTTAGTCCCCAGGAAGATTAAGGCTTAAATCAGGTTCACCAGAGAGACGACATTTAACAATCCAGCTGAATAAAGGATTTAGGAGTTGGAACATTTGACTATCTGTCTACTCACCTAATGAGCCTATCCAGATTAACTGAGCTGAGGATATATATGGGGTATATATATGGGGTCCCCCTAACTTGCTCAGAGTGACAAGTAATGAAACATTTCAAATCAAGAGAAGAATTCCAGTTGCCATGACTCAACTTCCAGACAACTCTATCTGTATGACTGAGAATTTTCATCAACATTTCCCAATTTTGTTTCTAACTTCTCAGAAGTGGGGGACAATCAGCTGCTTGATTTCGATGTAGTGTCCATTTATAGCTCCATTATAATGCTTCCATAAATTTGTAACTACATTGTAAATGTAGCATAAATATGGTATATTTGGTGGTCAACCAGTTGCTAAAGTATAAATGTAGAGTAAATTTAGTGGTTAATATTAATAATTTAATAATATT
>JANHFL010004038.1:37516-49783 GCA_032468155.1 Oxyrhabdium leporinum | reverse complement strand
AACAGAGCTCCGGATCAATCCGGAGCTTTGTTATCAGCTACAGAGGCCTTCAGGAAAGCCTTGCCAGCCTTGCTGGCTGCATAAGAAATGGGCTGGTAAGACAGGTGCCGGGGTGTGCAAGGCCTGGCTACAACTGTCCAAAGGTAAGTAGTAGGGCAGTTCCACCACCCTCCATCCCCATCCTAGCTTAATTTTTACCCGTGCACTCTGGAGAGGGCGGGATCTTAATTAGGGCTTATTTTGGGGGGTAGGGCTTATATTGGGCACATGTGTTTGAAATCAAGCTAGGACTTACTTTCAGGGTAGGTTGTATTTTCTGGGAAACAGGTGATACATCTCATGAGAAGTATGGATCTGAAAATCAATTTAATAAAAACTAAGGAAAATGAAAAGGAAAGCGGACTGAATGAGTGCAAGCGTAAATAAATGAAAAAAAAAACAACCTAAAGTAAGAAGATTAAATTTTCTGGTTTGTTTATTAAAGAAGGATGGAGAAATTTTAAGATGTGGAAATGTTAATAGAAAGGGAGACAATAATACCTATTACAGTATTTTGAGGAATGATTGTCAAAAGAAGAGAAAATAGCATGTACAAGGTGGTTGTTTTTTTTTAGAAAAAGCTTTATTACAGAAAAGAGAGAGTTGGATATGTCAACCTAAAGCAAATCACTTGAATGCAATCGGAACAGATTACAAAGAAGCATGTTCATGTGTAGTAAAAGAAAATGAAGAATGAACAAGTGTTGAACAACACTTGACTGGGTACAACAGTGATATCCAGAATGAAAAAAATAAAGTATGTTTAGATAGTTTGGCTATTTTGAGATAAAGAACAAACACCACATTTCAGAACAGATTTATGATGGAAAAGAGAAAGGCAAAAGAAGGGAATGAATCAAATCCACAAAAAAGGAGAAGCGAGAAAATTAAAGGGAAAAAAAAGCAATGCATAAATTGGTCTATGGATGTGATGGAAGTCAGGTTGTTTTGCAAGAATCGAAGGGCATGGAATAATAGTGTGAAAGACTTGGTGTAAATAGTTTTAGCTATTGTTCTTCCTATCTCATTCTTTCATATTCTCTGGCTTGCTATTTGTATATGTGTCTGTACTCTGCATAATGCTGCTTAGATGGAATAAAGTACGGCTCAATATATGTATATATGCACTATGTGACTCCAGAAAATTGTTGGCTAAAGAAATTCTGATATTTAATTTATCCTTTAAATACAAAATGAAAACAAAACAAATGTTTACTACAAACCCGACTGCAGCACTTCAAAGCATTTAAAGGTTAAAATGATATTGAATATGTTGGAAAGCTGACAAATTCTGTTCCATTATATAAGCAGAGAAACAGAATGCATCTCAAAGCTGTTTGAGATGATACGTTGCCAGTGTCTGGAAGGGACAAAAAATGGATTAAAAATGTTTATTGCTACTCTAAAGTGACATAACGGTGTCCTACGGAAAGGCAAAAGATTATCAGCTTCAGTTTTAATCCAATTTAACCTAGTTCAGAGAACGTGTTCCCTTAAATTCTCTTTCTTTTCTTTTTTTTAATTGCTTCATGAAACTTGATTTTGTGCTTCTTCAGTTCCATTTACCATTCTTCTCTCATGAGACAAACCAAGAAAAGAAATGCAAGGACATTAAATGCAGTAGATGATGGGGGAGGGGAGACCCATTATATCATGTTTTTCCTATTTGTGATAGCTTCAATGAGCTGCTTAATACCATCCTGAACTTTCGTCTGCCTGTCTACCAAAAACATGCAGGTTGCCACTTAACCATTTCAATTGGGCCAATCTTATTGTCCCATCATGCTTGACTGCCTCAATTATTTGTCCTGCTTTGTGGAGTCATGATTTTCAGTGTCCCCTTTCTTCATCAAATTGGGTTGGGTTGCCTTGACCCGCCTTCCCAGAAGGGAGAAAAAAGCTTAAATTGGTCTTAAATTGGAGCCTCCACTTCATGTAAACATTCAGTCAATCAATCAATCAGTCCATCAATCAATCAGTCCATCAATCACTCAATCAATCACTCAGTCAGCCAGTCGATCATCCAACTGCTACATCAGCCCAGCTCAATTCTTACTGTAACTAGAAACATTATAATGAAGCAGTAAAGGAAGATTTACTTTAGCTACAGCCTCCGGTGGCTTCTTCTTTTCACAAGAAAGTGGTGCTGTGCATTTTATGGCTCAAGAAAAGCAACACAGAAAAAAACAACATTGCTCCCTTCTCCATTCACTTAGCACTGAGTAGGGGAGACAGGAATGTGCCAATAAGCTGAAGTAGTACAGTGACAGAAAAGTAACATGAAATAGAATGCAAAGTAGTGGCACATTAATTTCACTTGCAAATACTGGGGTTGGCAGGTCAGAGAAAACAAAACAAAACAAGCTCCTTGCACTGTGTAAGTCCTGGAGAAAAGGTGTGCAGCTAATCTCTTTACGAAGTTGCATTTACCCTTATGTTTTACCTTTTCTACCATTCACCAGATCCAGGTGCCTCCGTGTAGAATGTTAAGGTGGAAGAGAACAATGTTATTTTTTTTTTATTTTTTATTTATTTTTACATTTATTTTTACATTTTACATTAGGCTATGATTAGTGGGATGCCTCTACAAAATCTTGATCAACGAAGAGCAATACGTTTTCACAGAGAAGAAAATCAGCCACTATCTTATAATATCACCATGATCAACCATGCATACTGAAAAGTGACATGGAATGATTAATGCCAGCAGCAGCAAAAGGCAAAGTTAACAGCTGAATGCTAGCTAACATAAACTATACACATAGTTTATTCCAAGTGCTTCTCTACTAATCCTTATTTTTCCAGTAGTTTTTGTTTGCCAGTTTTGTTGAAAGGCAGTCGGGGAGGCAGAGGTAAATGGGATTTATTTGTATATTTACTTTGAGATTCGGAGAAAATAAAGTGAAATAAAACCAGACAATGATCCTATCCATTTAACAACAGAAAATATTTCAAGCAATTAGTACCATCAATGCTACAATACTATGAGTTTCTTACCCTCACTTGACCCACAAATGCATTGGTTTCTTCTTCTTGTACTGTAAAATTTTTTGGAAGAAAGGGATCAAAGACTGGACCATTATCGTTTACATCTGTTACAACCACATTCACGGTAGCAGTTGAGGTCTATATAAAAACATAAATAAATAAATAAAGTGATGATTTATATAGTTTTACCTTGCTGATAAAGTTAAATCTTATACTCTGGCAAGTCCTGGTAGTCCTCGACTCACAATCATTCGTTTAGTGACCATTCAGTTACGATGACACTGAAAAAAGTGATTTATGATCATTTTTCACACATGGCCATTGCAGCATCCCCATGGTCACGTGATCAAAATTCAGACACCTGGCAACTGGTTCATCTTTATGATGGCTGCCATGTCCATGGTCATGTGATCACCTTTTGTGACCTTCTGACAAAGCAAAGTCAAGGGGTGGGGAAGCCAGATTCACTTAATAACCATATTACTAATTTGACAATGGTAGTGATTCACTTAACGACTGTGGCAAGAAAAATTGTAAAATGGGGCAAAACTCTTAACCACTGTTGCTTAAGAACAGAAATGTTAGGTTTAATTGTAGTCGTAAGTGCAGAACTGCCTGTATTTAATGCTCATTCTTCAGAGCTCATGCACCATTTCTTTATGGCATTTGCTATGAATAATTATTTCTTTTTTTTACAGATATATAGGGTTTTTTTTACAAAGTTATGGCACCCACTGATAGTTTTGAGTTAAAAGAATCTACTCTAAACTGGACTGCTTAATCCCTTCATCTCCACAATAACCCTATAAGCCATATAAAATACAAAAGTTTACTCTATTTGTTATAAAACTAGTTTAAGAATCAAATTGGTAGTATTTAATAATAAAATGCAACAACACAACTGTTAAACACAGAGTTTTATCAAAAGCGATATGTTAACTCAGAAATAGGTTCTTTTGGGATAAATGTGGCTTATTCCTAGGAAAATGCATACAGTAATATATTGCAATATAAAAAGGTGAATGTTTGTAACTTAAAGCAATGACTATGAAAAAGAAAATATGTTAATTTTAAGCTGCAAGAACCACATAAATAAATTCTAATAAATTCTGTAATAAAATTCCACATGCATGACACTTTTCTGTCAGTTCCAAATTTACTGTCAACAGTCACTAGAGAACACTGTTGTGCTGAGTCCTTATCCAGAGAACTAAAATCTTGTTCAAGAATAGAGGAGGCTCAGTGGTCAAAAAACAACCAGAAGCATCTCCTGAAATTTTTAGAAGCTTTGAGACTTTCTAAGAGATGTATTCATAACAATGTGTAGAAATATAATATATTTTAAATAATTTGCATTTCAAATATTTTTTCTGACTTGTTTCAGATATATGCAACTTGCATGAGAAAAGAATTCTGAGTGGATTACTGAGAAAAGAATGTGTTAAGGTAGATTTTCTTCATTATCTATAAATGTCAAGGTTCTGTCAATATGCTTTTGTTTGTACAAACCCACATCCCTTCAAAAATGTAGTATATGCATTAAAATAGTTTAAAATGAAGGTCTGCTTTCCCTAAAATCATTTTAAAAAGTTCCAAAAATGTGTATTATACAGCATGACCCATGGTGGCTACTCAAAACATCGTTAAACCCAGTAAATCACTAATAAACTCTTTTGCATAGAATTATACACCTTTGTCTGTATTGATACACAATGAGCAATTAATATATTCCTGTGTTTGTAACTGGTCAACTGCTCATCTGAACTAAGTTGTCATGCTTAGCAGAAACCACAATGGGTAAAATTAGGGAAGGGATTCTCAAAAAAAGAAAAAAAGTCACATGGGAAGTGTATACTGAACACTTTCTATGCCTACTTTCCCTTATTTATAGACCACTGTATCCCTTTTCAATAGTGATGGTGGAAAAACAAGAAAAAATATTCTGGTATTTTGAAGTCCAACCAATTTCGCTGTTGAAGGCCTTTTATTGACAGAGTGCCATCTCTAGGAACCCCTTAGCAACAGAAATGTTGGGTTCGACTGTGGTCATAAGTCGAGGATTACCTATAACCAATTTGTCTAACTGACAAATCTAATAAATACTGACCTACCCCCACTGAAAGCTCAACAACTGGATTGTCCAGTGGGGTTCATTTATTCTGAACTCACACTTCTACTGGATGCCACAGAAAGGATGACTGAATTTTCTCTGATCTTTACAACCACCAGAAACCCACAGGAATTACAACATTTGATTTCTAAGCATTCTACTGAAAATATGGCTGCAGTTTCTTACTGAGAGCAACTTGACCATTTCAAGTAGACCATTTCAAGAGTGGGAAGAAATATTTTCTTCCTGAATCTATGGGAAAAAAAATACTTTAAAGTACGACGTTCCTAATCTCTCTGAGAGTAATGACACATCATGAAGTCCCATTGGTCCCAAGGCAACTACAGCATATTTCAAGATGTGCAGCAGCATGAAATATGCTTGCTAGTTGCTTCAGACAACTCACATCTGCAGTAAATGTGAAAAAAAAACCAAAAAAACCTCTCAGATAAAAATACTTAACCATCTTTTCATTCCGAAATTAATATGGGTCCCAAAATTATTCTCTCTCCCCCACCAACCCTGCCAATGAATCCTCATAGAAATAGGATGGAAACAAACGAGACATGTACATGCCACAAACTCAGTTAAAACTGCTGTGCCCATCCTAACTGTTCTATCACTTTTCCTGGCCCTTTAACAATCTTTAATAATAAGCTCTAATAAAAGAGAGAATGTGGGGGGGGGGGGGGAGAAGACCTGGTAACCATATAGCAATTCCATGCAACTTGTTATGTGGAACAAGATAAATTGCATGTGTTTAAAAATGTCTATTTGCTGCTGATAACTCATTAATGTACTGACTGGTGAAGAAGACTCATCAACAGAGTAAGACATTCATTAGAGTCCATGGTGTCCTGCCAAAAATGAAGTTCCGGTACTGTGTGATGCACAGTTGGGTTAATGAAAAACCACAGTAGATTCATCCTTTCTCGCTTTATACAATGGGGGTTGCAGTAATTAGAAAGGGGGAGGGGAAAGATGCAAATGTGACTTTTCTGCCGAAAAGGTGTAGCTACAGCGATAGTTAACTAACCAGGCTGAAACAAGTGAAGCAGGAATTCCATTCTGTTCCTGATTATATTCTTGCTGATGCAGAAAAATGCAACTTCAAATGTTATAAAGTATGGATTCTGCCCCCCACCCCCACATCCATACACATGCAAAGCTTTCCGTTTAGAACGAAATAAATGAAAATGAACGAATACCTGAAGAGCTAATAAGTAGAGCCTGCATTGCATGGAGATTTTCTCCTTCAGTAATGATATATTCATTAAAAAAATTGCACTATAAAGCAGACAGGTGATGCTCTCAAAATCTCCAGACAGGCGCTATAGATAGCAATAGCACTTAGCAATAGCACTTAGACTTATATACCACTTCACAGTGCTTCACAGTCCTCTCTAAGCGGTTTACAGAGTCAGCATATTGCCCCCAACAATTTGGGTCCTTATTTTACCCACCTCGGAAGGATGGAAGGCTGAGTTAACCTTGAGTCTGGTGAGATTTGAACTGCCAAATTAAAGGCAGCTGGCAGTCTGCAGAAGTAGCCTGCAATACTGCACTCTAACTACTGCACCACCTTGGCTCATTTCTATCCTTAGCTTTCTGATTAGAATTTTGGTGGTCTTGCCATTGTCGTTTAAGGCCCTTGAGAACCAATAAATTGGGCATCACTGGGGTAGAGCAGGGATCCCCAATCCCCGGGTGGTAGATCAACACTGGGCCACAACATGCCAGCAACTGGGCCGCGCAAACAAGTGAAGCCCCACCCACAGGATTAAGGCAGCATGCAAGGGCTGCGATGGCGCAGTGGTTAGAATGCAGCACTGCAGGCTACTTCTGCTGACTGCTAGAAGCTTCCTAGATATGAAGCAATTGGAAACAGCAGAGAAAGACTAGTTTGCTACAAGAGCAGATGGGTAGGCAGGTGCCACAGGAAGATGTTACAGAGCAGCGGGGTTGGCAGGTGCTCCAGATACATGAAGAAGCAGCAGGAGTGGGAATGACTTATGACCCCACTGATTTTGTGGGAAGCTGGGAGGGAAAGTTACAAATGGTGATCGCATGATCGTGGGACCCTATATCCATCACAATTGTAAGACAGTTGCCAAGTGCACAATCACACGATCATGGGAACATTGTGACAGTCACAACTTTGCAGATTGGTCAAAAGTCCTCCTTGTTTTGTGCCATTATAACTATGAATAATGGTCAAAATTTGAGGACTACTTGTAATTTATATGGACGTGCTTCCTTTCCAGACTACCTTATAGGACTGATCACATCTCTTTGGATTCCCACATGGCACCAAAGGCAAAGAGTGCACTTGTGAATTACATCTAGTGCATCAAATCCAGTCTTTCCTTAGTGTATTTGGCACCACTTATGTGTCTTCATTAAGGAGCTCAATGGCTCAGCAGTTAAAGATGCTGAGCTTATCAGCTGAAAAGCCGACAGTCCAGGTTTGAGACCCAGGTGCCATGCAATGGAATGAGCTCCTGTTCTTGCTTCAGCTCCTGCCCACCTAACAGTTTGAAATCATGCAAATGGGAGTAGATAAATAGGTACCATTTTTGTGGGAAGATAACAGTGTTCCATGTGCCTTGGTGTATACTCATGTTGGATACATGACTAAATAAATATCTTTGGACAATGCTGGCTCCCTCAGCTAAGAAACAGAGATGAGCATCACACCATAGAATCAGACATGACTGGACAGGGGAAGCCTTTACCCTTATATGTCTTCATTAGGCTATCCCTGAAGAATACCTGGAAGCTTAAAGTAGTGCAGAAGGTATCAGCAAAGCTGAGTACCACTGGTTGAGATTCTAAGCATATACCCTACTAAAAGATCCACATGAATTGCCACTGTTGTTTGAGTACCATTGAAGGGGCTGATTTTATGTTTGAAAGCCTGAGACACCATGCTTATAGGAACTTGTCTAGACGTTAAGATAAAACAGGAAGACTCTCTTAATCAAGCTTTCCCTTCTCAAGATCTATCTCTACCTTAACGGACATGGTCTATGCTGGTATGAGAACACACAATTTATCAAACACACTGATCCCAGGGCCATTTACAATTTGTTTTTATTGTAAAAACACTGTCATTGTTTACCTTAGCAGAAGGTTATTAAATGCTGACATTAAAAGTAGTCCCAGTTCCCAAAATTAATATATATTGCAGGCCTGTGAACTGCTAAAGTATAGAGTACGATTGCCCATGCTTCAAAGGAAAAAAATATTCATGGTTTATAGTATGCAAATTGTATGCATTTTTTGAACTAGCTAATAAACAGCTTATCTGAAAGAGTGCCATATATGTAACTAGAGATCTGAGTGTGCTTGATTGCTATTGATTCATAAATACAACAAGTATCCCAATTCTCTAGCTAGCAGCTACTCTAACTTGTGACGGTGTATCTTGAGTAATAGTAAAAAACCTTCAATGTTATTTTCATTATAACTTTGTCACACATCATTTCAAAATTCTTTCCCAAGTGTCCAGGAAGAAAAAATGAAAAGAAATTGTGCCCATGTCCTATTACCCATAGGGAAGTTCTCAGGACAGAATTTTATAAAAGGTTTGTATAGGTCAAAACAAGTAGCTCAGGCTATGGATTCCGGTTTTGTGTTGGATCAGTCCTTGGGGATTCCCCTGACAACGTGTGATGTTTGAACTGGCCAAAACAGAACGATGAAATGTCAGAGGATATGGCACAAACCACTGGAGTAGCAGCATTACAAGCATCGTCAGAAATGTTTTGGACATAAGAGGGAATTGCTTTATATTAGAAATGTTAGGGTGAAAAAACACATAACGAAAGATTGTGGCTCACTGTTTTTTTAGCTTCCTCCTTCTTTGCTCACAGCTGCAGACACATTTTTATATTTCCACAAGAAACTTACCCCATCTGGTCGGCCATCTGAGGCTGTAACAATCAAAATGTAGCGATCGGTGCTTTCTCGGTCTAAAGGCTTTCCTAAGGCTAGCAGCCCAGATCTAGCAATAAAACAAATATGTATGTTACGACAAAGTATGGCTCCTAAAGAGTGACAAGCTTATTTATATGCAATGAGGTTTGAATTGCATTAGCAAACATTTTTCTTTTAGAATGGACTTTGGGGGATTTTTTTTCTGTGGCATAAGGTTGGTTTTTGAGATTTAGTAACTTTGTATAATATATAGATATAGACAGACATAGATATATAGATACAGATATTTCTCTCTCTGGGCCCGCTGAGAATATATCTGCTGAACAAAACTCCACATTGGCGACAGGAAGGGTATCCGGCCATTAAAATACACTGCTACCTCTATTCAGTTGCCCAGACTCTACCCCGCAAGGGATTATGGGGTCATTAAAAGAAGAAGAAGATGATACACACACACACACACACACACACACACAGAGTTTAGGAACTGAAGATTTTGCAATATATTGTTATACTGATAGTCCCAGCATGAACACAATCCTGTGTTTTGGGAGAATAGTTGTCTTAAAACACAAACAGTAGTGAAATACCTCTAAAAATAAGTTTATTTCAATACAATTGTGATAAAATGACAGATCCAGATTTAAAGAACTCTGCTGATATGTACCAGCCTGGCCCTGGAGATCTTTGAAAGGTGCTCTTGTTGGGAGTGTTGCTTACAAATAATGGCTGCATAATCTTTTTTTCCTGTACAAGGTCTTCTCCATTATTGTGCTCTTGCAATGGAAATTTCTACCTTTGACAATGTGTCAGGCAGTTTAAGCTGTAGATTTCCCCCCTGGATTTCACCTCCATTTGCTCTAAGGGCAGTTAGGTTTTAGTTCATTCTAGTACTTATTTTTGTGAACTCTCATGGAAGACCTGGATGAGAAGTGGCATATTTTAAATAAATAATATTATATGTTCCAGTTCTCTTCTGTTCTCCCAAATTCTCCTTTTCTCACCAAGCACTTTTACCCCATAAGAATAAATAAACAAAGAGGAATAAATAAATAAGTTCAAGTAGAGTTAAGAATTTATGGATATCACCGTGTTAGAAACAGAATTTCTCCTACTAGGTTTGTTTAAAACAGGTGCAAGAAATTTGTATATCTCTAGGTCTTGCTGAATTACAATTTCCAACATCTTCAGCCAATGTAGGTACAATAGTACTTTGGTACTCATCATTAATTGGTTCCCAGAGGTACAATGAGTACTATGACTACCAAATAAAATTTTCCCATAAGGAATAATGTAGTGAGTCACAAGGCAGCTGACAGCGACAAGTTCTAGTTAGTGTGTTGAGTACCAAACAAAAGATGAGGACAAAATTTTCACATCAAAATGGATTGAATACCAAATTTGATGAATTTCAAAGCAATTTAGTATCAAGGTACCACTGTAAGGGAAAGAGTTGCCAAGAGCCTTGTTCAATAATGCCTGGAAGTCTGAGATTCCCTGCCCCTTATTTGAAGTATGCAATGGAACATTAATAAATAAAAATAGTTCATGTTGTACTGAATTAAAAATTGAGATGAGGTAGAGTACGGGTATCAAACTCAAGGCCCGTGGGCCGGATCTGGCCTGCGGGATGCTTAGATCTGGCCCATGGGGCCATCCTGGAAACAGCGAAGGACCAGTCTATGGTGCATCTGCCAGATCTTGGAAGGGCTGCATGTGGAGAGGCCGTCGCAGGCAAAAATGGAACTTGGGAGCCCATTGGCAGAGCGCTTGGGCCACCACAGGCGCCCCCGACACAAGTGATGTTGAGCTGGCCATGCTCACCCCAACCATACCCACCCTGGCCCCTTGAGGCCAAACAGAACCTTTATGCAACCCTCAATGAAATCGAGTTTGACACCCCTGAGGTAGAGGGTAGAGAAGATGCTCTTAGCAGAGATAGTCTGATAAAGTGGCAAGGGGAAAACCTGGCTTAATTCCAAAACAAGATGAAGGCATGCACAACAGACCTCTCTAATTCACCCGAGTATAAGGGGATAAGTGGGAGGAAATGGGGATAAAGCATAGTTCTGTGGAGTTGACTTCTTGGTTTGGTATATACATGGTGGTGCTCACGGATAAATACCCAAGAGACTGAAAAAACAACAACCCTTGTGCGGTCTCAGAGCTACTTCTACATTTATTTATGCAAAATGACCAGGACATTATATTGTTCCAGTTATCCCAGAAAACAAAACAAAACAGAAGCTGTAAGCATCACAAAACACCTGGGATATTTCAAGTAAACATAATAGGGTATTTATCTGAAAATGTAGTTGCTACTGACTGACATCAATTGAAGATTAAGAGAAGTAAGGAACAAAAGCTAGTAAACAAGTATCAAATAAACAGAGAAAGAAAATAAAACAGAAAAAGGATGCCATAATAAATGCTGAATTTTATTATTAAATTTATAACTTTTTTCTCAACACAATAAAAGAGAGTCCTGCCCCGAATTCATATGATTAAAATCAAAATAAATCATTCAGAAGGAATTGAATGGAGTAGCAATGTATAATGTACAAGGTGGATGGGATATTTGGAAATTGACTTCTATGCAGACTTCTAGACAGCCTTAATAAAAAGAGAGTTAAGATTGTCTAAGAAATAAATAGATGTGTGTTTGTGTGATGTGGAGCAGTCAAACAGTGGAAGCCTAAGAAAATAAATGTTTTGAATAATTTAAAGAACTTCTTTGACCAAAGAACTCTAAAGATGATAAAATCATTATATATAAGTTGCTACTACATCTCTCATACTACCTTGTTTATAAATTCATAATATTTGATGAATTGCCATTCCTTTTTTGGGGGTCAAGTTTTTTTTATTTTATATTACATATACATATCAATGCGTGAATAGTGTGACACCTGGGTGCCATACATTTTGGTACAAATAAAAATAATATTATTATTCATGATTATTACATTTATCCAGCTCATATATTTTTACCGTAATAATAATACACATTTATAGCAAATTATAATCTTTCATTATTTCATATTGTTTGAACATACCTGATACTACTACCATTCAATTTCGAAACCTCCCTCTTGTTATTACATTTGTCTTGTGATATAAAAATGTGTATACTGTTATTCCCCTTTTCTCTTATTTCTGTCTCTATTCTAACTTTTATTCATATCACCATT
>JANHFL010004038.1:0-13870 GCA_032468155.1 Oxyrhabdium leporinum | reverse complement strand
CAGCCACGCCCACCCAGCCAGTCATTAGAGCAGAGAACCTTTTGCTAAAAAATTTGAAGCCCACCCTTGAGCACATGTAGCAATAGCAATAGCACTTAGGCTTATATATCGCCCTATAGTACTATACAGCACTCTTTGGGTGGTTTATAATGTAAGCATTATTTGTATATTGCCCCCTACAATCTGGCTCCTCATTTTACCAATCTTGGAAGGATGGAAGGCTGAGTCAACCTTGACTTCATCGAGATCAAACTCCAGGCTGAAGATAGAGTTTGCTTGCAATATTGTACTTTAACCATTGCTTCACCAGGGATAGGACAAATGGATTTGGCAATTTTGTCCACAGATTAAGCATTCCATGAGATTCTTGAGACTAATGGCAGCCAGCACAATCCACTTCCACAAATAATGTCAATGTTCTGGAGGTGTTTTGGGGACTGCTAGAGAACAGGGGAAGCATCTCTGCAAAGGAACTGCCAGAGCCAATTATATACTGGACTTTTTCACATTTGCTTCCTAAATAAAATTACCCATTTGACTTGGTAGTTGTTGTTTTTTACTAGATTAAGAAAAGATTAAAAAACAACAATCCTGGATTAGTAGAATGATTTAGTATCTAGACAGCTAAAAGTTAGTTTGATTACCATTGCAGGAATACAGAATAACAGACATTGATGGTTCCAATGCTGCAATGAATTCTGACAGATTAGCAGGTAGTTGAGGCCTTTGGTGAGGATATTGTGCTCTGCGGTGGATAAAGGGTGGCCTGACATGTTGAATACTGTGAGCATCAACAATGCTTTGAAATTCCTGGAAACTTGGTACTCAGACAAATCAGTGACCAATCTACACACAGAGAAAACTGTATTTACATGCCATTCGAAAGACACAGGGAAGCTATAAAAGAAACTAAAAAACCAGCAGCCAACACCGAGATAAGCAGGGCTTAACACCCAAAAAAACAATCAAGCAGAAAGCAGTACCCTAATCAAGGAACGACCAGGGAGAAAAAACATACCCCCACCAACACCGGCAGGGCAAGCTATTGTATAGAAACAGGAAGCAACCCCCATAATCACTAACACTAATGAAGTTACCTAGTTGGGGAATGAATTGTCTGCAAAATCTGTTCGTTTCCTTCACTATAAATTAATGTTTCAGGCTGCTTTAGCTAATGAAACTAAGGCTGCCTGAAATATATAACAAACCTAATAATTAACTAGCAATTCCTATTTAATCCTGTGTGGCAAACCTGGTTTGTGCTTCAGAGAGCAAAAGAAATTCCAAGATGCTACGTGAAATGCAGAAGATAAAAAAAAAGAAAGTCCTAGAACAAGATAATGGCAAATTACTTCAGATTACTGACATAAAAACTAGATGGTTGGGCCATGTAATCGTCAGAAATTGAACTGAACTCAAGGAAACCAATTAAAAAAAAACGTTCAGAATCATTGCTAATGTTTCAAACATCATAAAGTCTCTACTTTTGTCAGGCTAGTGCTGAGGTAGCTAGGTGAGAGACCGTCTAAATAAACATACTTTATCTTCCTCTGGCCTTAAAGATTACCTAAGAACTTTACCTTGATTTTTTTCTGAGACATAGAGAAGGTGAAAAATACTTGATTAGTGACTCTGAAAGGAAAGCAGTCTAATCCTGCATTATACAGCAAGGGATTGTGATGTAGTTCTTGCTTAGTAAGTATGCTTTCTTATTCTTGTTAACTTTTCTGAATGTGCAAAAAAGTGATATTTTAGAACAAAATATCGACAGGGAGAGACATGTTTTGGTCTCTCTTGGGTGAAAAGATAAAGAGCAAACACATTACAAATGGGAGAGGAGAGGCTTTCTAATGATAACTGCACGAAGGATAATAATGGAGAAGTGTTGATAACCTATGCTAGATTCATACACACTAAGCCATAATGTTACTTGTTGGTTCTGATTTTGGCTCTAATGAAGCGTGAACCCAACTATTCTTAAAAAAATAATAAAAATCTTTACAGGTTGGTCTTAGCTTTGAATAAAATAAAAGTACATATTCAAGTCTAAACTACATTATTCTGCTGAGATGCATATTGTAAAACACCTATATCTGTACAGGATGATATGTCATATCATATCTTTTAACACTCTTCTGCTATATGAAGCATTGATGTACCTAAGGCATGTGGCAATTATTAGTCTTACAGATTGATACCCTTGCTTATTATCCACTCAGCTGCACACTAATCATGGTAATTTGAATCTAATAATGCTGGTAAAAAAATCTATTAATAATATAGCCAGTTATAAAGTCACTAAAATATGACCACAGAGAACTATAATGCATTTTTTTAAAAAAACACTATATATAGCTATATTACTGCTTATACCAGCACCAACTGTTTCAGTATAAATGAATAGGCTTTTGCCACATTGAATTTGAACATGTTACTATGTAAAACCATTTGTGTCAATTCCAATTTTGCATTTTGAATATTCAAAAAATGTATATGCAATGAAACTGAAAATATGTAGAATAATTTTTAAAATCTGAATGATTGTAATCAAATACTGCTGTGTTTTTTTACCAGACATGCACATACATGCTAACAAAAGCTTAAATAATAAGCTTTTAAAGATAAAAACTTTGTCTTTGGAATGGAATGGAAAACAAATTTGTCAATTAAACTGCTATGCACCTCATATATTACACTGCAGAATTTGGCCAAGTTATATCATTCTCTTCACTCAAACAGTTCAAAAGCCAATGTGTTATTTTACATAATTGTAAGCTGCCAAGGTTAGTTGCAGAATAAGGCGGCCTTGAAAGTGAAATATTAAATTAATATTAAGTCAGGAAGACTCAATGTGGCAAGTAATAATTTAATCCTATCTTTGTAAGATATTTTAAATTCTACATTTCACAAGATGCAGTTGAAACACAGTTTAAACAAAATATGACTTAGGTTAAAATTCTGAACCTGGGAGCAAATGTCATTTCATTCTGACTGGGCATTATATGTACAGCTATTCATCACAATACTCACTGCATGTTAAAAATCTGGAACTGGGTTTGTAAACTGTTCTCCTAAGTATGAAGCAGATAACTTTCCTCCTAATGAGCATTTTAATCAAAATAGTTGTTATAATGATGTGGGTTGATTACTTCCATTTTGACATTAAACTGATGAATTACAAGTCAATATAGTTAAGGGGTCACACTTCTTTGAAAATATTTCATTATAAGTTGACAGTTTTACATAGATTCCAATAACTAATAGAGTTGAAATGAAAAATCAGTGAATTTACCTTAATAACCAAATCAAATTTCTGATGAAAGTCCCTGTTTATCGGCTTTAGAAGGCTGAGTTTAGCAATGGTAGCATTCATGCTGAAATATTGGGAATAATCCTCCGGAGTCCCTAAAAAAAACCACACAAAAAACACTCTGGAAAACCACAACTTCATTTAAATCATGTTCATATCATTTATCTACAAAGCAATCAAATTAATTTGGCTGTATTTTTTAAAGAAAAGAATGAAATATTTATGTTGGACAATTTACATACAAGTAATAACGTACCTTGATCATATAAATGTAGGATGCCTAGTTACCAGTATATATAGCAAAATATCTAATCATTAGCTTCTGTATTGAGCTACAGAAAGATGATTTAGGGAAAGATAATTGAATAATAACTATTATTATTTTGCATTGATAATGTCCCGCTAGAGCAGGGGTGTCAAACTCAAGACTTGCAAGCTGGATGCAGCCCACGATGTAGTTGGGTCCGGCCCATCTGTCATAGTCTACCCAGTGCGAAGAGGAAAGATCAGACCAGCATGGCGTCGGCCCAGTCTACCCAATGCGAAGAGGAAACATGTTTGAGGAGTGGCGTCAAGCTGGCCACGCCCACCCAATTGGCCACACCCACCCAATTGGCCACACCCGCCCAGTTGGCCATGCTCGCCCGGCCCCCCAAGGTCAACCACAGCCCTGATGCGGCCCTCAATGAAATTGAGTTTGACACAGTTTGTCAAACTGGCAGCCCACAGGCAGGATGTGACATGCACAAGCCATGCACACCCTGGCTCTGCAAAGGCAAAAAAGTCATGATATGTCATGATACATTATGTGACATGTTCGAGTTTGACACACATGCTCTAGAATTTCGAATCAGGAATCTTTCCCAATCTCACCTGGATATATTTTATTGATCTTTTCATGGAAAAAAAAAATAAACAATTACTCATTCCACTCCACTAATTTATTCATCTACTAGCTACTTTTAATATGGTTATATAAATTTATATTTTATTGGTTTAGTCTCATAAGATGCCCTGGAAGGAGATCTCTTAAAACCAAGAATGGACAATTTCTGAGTGTTGAGAGGGCGCTGAACTTCTGGTGTGACATTCATAGATTTTTCCTGAAATTCTTTCCCTGTCAATCCTTCATAACCAAGGATGGCAATAGCATTTCCTATATCTGGAAGTTAGCACAACAACATAAAAGATTTTATTGGTCTGTGTGAGTAACTTAATTTTTTTTTAAAAAAGATAACTTTAAATACAAGCAAAGCTAAACATAACATCTATTTGCAATGTAACCACTTACAATGTTCCTTTGGGAAACACGTTTTGATTTTCTTATCCAGCACTGCTTTTCAATTGCACAGCCTATTTCTTCCAACAAAATAGCACTTACTAGTGTTAACAATTATACCTCTTGCTGTGCTGACAATATGTGCATAGAGAGCATTCATGCACAAAGCAGATAAATGCTTCTTCCACTGCATAGTCTTGTAAAGCTATTTTCATGGTTGCATTTTGAAATTCAGAATGGGTATTATTGCAAGACACCGTTTTCTCTTCCCGGATTGAAAAACGATAAGCGGAGATGGTTGCAATAACACTGACAAACAACAATTTGACATTATACATAGTTCAAGGGATGGCGTGTGTGAAATTATAACCCCGTGCTTGTTTTTAATTAATAAATAACACATCTTCTCATTAATTAATTACAAGATTTACTAGCCACTCACTAATAATTTTGAAGGCCTTCTACATCCCATGCAGGTGAGCAAATAAACCCACATAAATCAAGATGTCTGTATCGAACTGATCGTTAAACTAGCAATCTGTGAAAAGTAGCAGAGTTTGAAAAAAAAATCCTATGCATGCATATGGAATATTAAAAGAAGATTACAGAGATAACACCTATTTAAAAAGGCAATAGAGTCACAGAAAGGTAAAAGAAGAAAGGAGGCAAGAGAGACTAGAAAAGTTTGCTGCTGGTGCTGCAAAAATCACAAAACAGGCACCCAGTATATGTTTCTGGATAGGATTTTGGAGCTACAATATTCAGGGGTTTTCCAAGTAGCCCCTTACCATTCATATGTGGCAATATTCGACGCCACACTTCTGAAAATGCTTTTAGCTCTCTGGATGATACAACCTGGGTCCGGGTAGACAAGCACTGAGGGGTGGAGAGTTCATCTCTACCTCCTGATTTTCTGCAGCCATAGAAGAGGCCATCTGATGATATGATATCAGAGGAACTGAGGCGGGGTGTGTGTGTCAAAGTTCTATAACTCACTTTTTAGGGAAGGAGAATTAAAGATAGGAATGGGAATGGTAAGTTTTTTGAGGCTTTTCCACTTGTGCCTTAACGTGGAAATCTCAGGTGTAAGTCAAGTTGTCCTGATCTAGCAAAATATTGTAAAATAAGAAAAAAAGGGTGGTGATGAAAATATTATCTAGGAGAAGTTGACTGGTTGCTAAAGAAAAGAAAAAGTAATTCTCTGCATCTTATCTATTAAAAGGTAACGTTTTCTCTGTCAGTTATGTCTGACTCAAGGCTCAAGGGGGCGTGGCTCATCTCAGTTTCTTGGCTGACAATTTCCGTGATCATGTGGCCAGTATGTCTATATGCCAGAGGCTGACAGAACACTGTTACATTCCCACTTAAGTGGTATCTACTGCATTTGCATGATTTCAAACTGCTAGGTATACAGGAGTTGGGCAAGTAACAGGAGTTTGGGTCTTGAACCCGGGCTGCTAGCTCTCCATCTAAAACTCAGTGCTTTTAACTGCTGAGACATCACGCCTCCCTGCATCCTATATATAGCCTTTTTTTAAAAAAAAAATCTATTTTTGTGTACACTAAAAATCTATTATACAGTATAGAACAGTTACATGGATTCAATTATATAGTGAAGCATTGATTGAGGACTCGGCATATTTCATCTGAAATTTAATAGTATTGCTCAAACCATAAGAACAAATCAGTTTAAGTTGTTTTTCTTTTAATTTTAAAAAAATCCTCTTTTTGTATCTTCTGTTATTTAAGAAACAACAACTATTTCAATTTAGATGAACATCATGGCACATTTAATTTATACATTTTGATTGTCATTGGTTCATAAATGACCAAGCTCTACTTTATAGTCACATTATAGTAAAAGCCTATTATTTACAGATGTGGTTTATTTTATATCTTAAATTTATTTCCATATGACTTTTTTTTTTTGCCATCCTCTATCACAGGGGTGTAAATCTCATGGCCCATGGGCCGGATGCGTCATGCGCTGGCCACACCCATGCCCAGTTTAACAAAGGGGAAAAAAGTCACAATACATCATGTGACACGTGACGACATGAGTTTGACACTCCTGCTCTATCATAAGCTAACTTTGAACAATAGCCAAAGTCCTTGAGTAGAAGCTGCTGATTTTTACCAACTTTAAAGTCAAATTAGGCCTTTTAAGGTCAAATTATGCCATTCTAGCCATAGTCTTCTGAAGCACTTGGCTGAACAGCAGTTTGGTTTATTAAATAATGCTCTTTTTGGTATCCCATTTAAAGAGCCCCTGTTTGACCGCTGAAATTGAATATCAACGCCTCAGTATAGAATCAATAGATCCATGACTTAAGACAGAGTACTCCAACCTTTCTGGGTTGGTGGCCCAGGGAGGGACGGGTGCTGTTATGCACGGATGCATGTGCACTAATGGGGCCATGAGTGTGCACATGAACAGGGCTAAGAGTGCACACGAGAGATGCAAACAGGGCTGGAAGCATGCATGTGATGCAAACAGGCCCACGAGCATGTGCGCAACGCTCATGATGATGCTAATGCCTGTGCAACAATCGTGGCAATGCTATCATGGATGGGGTGTGTGCGTGCACACTGCCCAGCCACTCATGTGGCTCAGTGGCCAATGGGTTATGGCCCGGTAGTGGGCCGTGGTCCACAGGTTGGGGACCCCTGACTTAAGGCATTAGTCTTCCCAAGTAATGATCTCACCTGAGCCTACTTCATCAATGTAAGACTAAAATCTTCTAAGCTTCCCACTCTGACACATCCTGGACTTATTGGGGCTATTTCCTGGAGTCGCAGAGAAGAAAGTTGCCTTGGAAATCACAGGGAAGAAAGCACCATTGTAGCAATGGATTTGCTTTCATCTTACATAGACTTAGAGCCTGAGTAATAAATAGCACTTCTCCACAAACCTGCCTTCCCAAGAAATATAGCTAAGCTTTGGCTGATAAACAAAAAGGAAATTCTAAGCTCTCCACCTCCAGAAGAGATAAATAAAGATTCTGAAAGAAAGAGGATATTTGAAGGGGGGGGGAATCAGTAAACAGTATTGTTTACTATCTGCATCCCGCGGATGGGGCTTCACTTGTTTGAGGGGGCCAGTTTCTGGCACACCATGGCTCTATGCTGGTCCGTGGACCGGGGGTTGGAGAGCCCTTGATTAAAGTCCTGCCTTAGGCATGAAAGCTAATTGGGTGACTATGGGCCAGTCACTGTCTCTCAGCCTGATCCAACTCACAGGGTTGTTATTGTGGGGAAAATAGAAGGAAAGAATATGAAGCACATTTTTCATCTTGAGTTATTCATAAAAATAATAATTATGGGATATAAATAAATAAAATATTTTCGAATATGTTCCTCTTTATTGTAATGTTTGATATTTTCTACGGTATGTATTTTCCCCTCACGCTCTATTTCACAGTCTTTACTAAACATTATAGCAAACTTTTAAAAAACTTTCACTTTTTTAACTTTAAACTAAAACCCCTGGGTAGCACTTCTGTATAGCAATTCTATGTAGCTGTGATGATTGAACATGGTTGCCATTTGGAGCTGTGGTACTTGTCACAATGGCTACATCTTAACTGATTTATTTTCTTCCACACGTTGCTCTCGATGGAGGGTTCTGTGACTGCTGAATTAACCATATGTTAAATGAAATGTGAACACAGATGTTTCACATAGTAAACCAACTTATAATTAGTTCATCAAATGGGCTGAGAAGTCTGAAATGTCCCTGCTCTATAAATCCAGCTGTAATATAATCTATTCTTCTCTACTTTACTATCTGTTACTCTCACCAAAACATGACAATTTTTGTAGCAATCAATGACAGCTGAGTAGCAAGACGATTTGAACTAATAGAAGAAAATGGATGTAGATTCTGAAGGTGTTTAAACATAAAAAGAAATACATTTCACGGGTCAACTGGATGTTCAGGCAAAATAATACAATTTGCAAAATTACATCTGAATTACCTAGGCATATAATTATATGAATTGTTCAGTGGGTAAAAGAAGGGATGTGTTCTTCTATAAACTTTGTGACGGAGGGACAGATAAACCTGTTTTAGAAATCTATGTTAGAAACCAATTTAACTGAAATCTTCTAAGAAGGAGTGCTACGGTGATGCCACTTCAGCTGATAAAATATGAAAATCATAGCTGGGGCTTCTATCTGCTGATGCTACACCTTGGAAAGCTTAAAATTAGCAACACATCATCAAAGTGACTGAAATAGATTTCTATTTTTCTAAATATTTTCTAAACATTAGATCTGGGTGCTGGATCTGAACATAGGGCAGCAAAGGGGTTGTGGATAATGCTTGGCATCATATTTCTTTTTTCCTGAATATTAGGGACATGAAATCTGATGGTTCAGGATACCCTATTCTATATTGGCAAGGAAATCATCTTATGATTAAGAAGCAGATCAGAGAATCTTGCAGCAATTTTAAGAGTTCATAAAAGCATCAGAACATAGGTTTTTGAGGATCATTGTTTGATTCACTAAAGACAAGAAATATTCCTCCTTCCTAATAAACTACATCGTGATTCACAGAAGTGTTGTGGCATAACAAATATGTTTTATAAAATTTCATAAGATTCTTTGTTGCTTTAAAATATATATGTAGCACTCAGAGAATAAAGAAAGTATAATGTGGAAATGTTATTTATCCATGTTACTAAGGGTGGTATATTTTACTTTGTTCTTGGGTTGAGGAACTTTGGATTTATACTATGAAATCTCTGGCATAATATTTGTAATGGCATCCCACAAGATCTGTTGAAATGCTGTTTCATCTTTTAATTAGGTAGGATCAAATACTTAATTTTGATTCCTTACAGCAAGCTATTTTTGTTATATTTTGTTACAATTTTATTGGGTATCTTCTGCCTGTATTGCATATTGGAGAAAGTTGCAAAGCACACCCCATTCCTTCTACTTTTTCCATAATAAGACAATTCAGACTAAGATACAGCATCATTAAATGACCCAGCTTAAATTCAAATAGAAACTAAGCCCTGATTAATTCATTGGAGATTTGATCATCTCAAGTCTTATTCAAAAGGAAAGCTGGATTATATCTTACATATTGAAAAATTAAAACAGGAATCCATTTTATTCCATTTACTGGTTTATTATTTAGGTTTAATCCAGCATTTCTTTGGTAAAAGAAACATGTATCACAGCAACTTCTAACTTAAAACAGTGTTCCTAGTTTATTTCTTTTAATTGTTAAATCCTGGAAAACATATAGTAAGTTCAAGCCTTCAATGGTCTCCCCTTTAGCTGGATCTTGGTGGTGCAGTCTTGAGCATTCTTTTGAATTAAGCAGCTAATTTTGAACAAGTGCCACTGTTGATTATCTAAGCATTGCTAATTGCAGTGATTACTTACAATGGAATTGTAACACAATGGTGCAATGAGAAACAAATGTAAGACAAATGTGTGCTTGGCTGCCCAAGAAATTGAGAAGAGATTACAACTAAAATGCAACATGTAACTAAGGAGATATTTAACCACACAATAAGGAATAAGTGTAACTGCTTTCTATCATCCAATACTATTAGTATCTACAGGCCAGAACTCAGATCGCTAAAGGTTCTCCAAGTTTTTTCTTTGAATCTCCTTCATTTAACTGGAGATGTCATCAGTAATCTCGGAATCTTTTGCAGTAGCTTGTATTGTGCTATGATATCCTAAAATGGTTCATAACCAACTTACTCCGAGGAAAACTGGCAACTGAAGAGTTGAATGTAAGGTCTGATAATTAGAAGACAAGACAGTATGAGTCTTTCACACAAAGAGATCACTTTGTTTCACGCATATTGCTACTGAAGTCTCAGTGTGAAAATACACTGGTGTATTGCTGTCTATATGTTTTATATGTTATATGATTTTTCTTTTACTGGTGCAACACAACAGAATCAATGACACAATATATTGATAAGCAATTGATTGGATTCTTATATCTACTTCTTTTATTATAAACAAAGGAAGGAAGGGGCTAAATGTCCATAACTCATAACAAACAAAACACTTCGGAATCATGCAAAAAGATATTTTCCTAGAACAACACCCAATATATACCAGACTCAGTATAAATCCATCATTTCTTTTCTACTCCCCACATAATCTTTGCCTGCTTCCTCGTCTTGCAGTCTTTGTGAGAGACAGTGAAATTATCAAATACTAACCAACTAAGATGGAATAGAGTATTCCTGGGCGATCAGAAGCAGGCTGGATGTTGCGATCCTGATCTATAGCTTGTATTGGTGGTGTAACATTGATTGGGTTTACCCGTGCCTGGAATGAAAATTAGATGTGTTACAGTGGTATTCTTACACAGACAATTTTATTTAATAGTAAGCCATGATGCTGAGTACATTAAAAGGTAACAATTATAAATACAAGTAGTACAGTTGTATAAACATATTTGGCTTGAAGAACTGAATATGAATTAACATATTAGTTAAAATGCAATTCCAGGACTGGTCCAGATTTATTAAACTATCTAGATTCTCCACATATTCTTTAAGTACATAATAGAAGGTATTTCCATTATAATGCTATGGGTTTTTCTAAACACTAAAAAGGTTTTAGGGCATTATTTAGGTAAACTCTATTTCTTCTGGGAAGGAGATAGAACTTTATAAGCTAAATCCTATACTATAAGCTAAATGCTGGGAAAAAAATGCTCAAGTATTATAGAAAACAGATTTCATGGTAATTGTTTAAATTATTCTCCCCCCCCCCAATAAAATGAGATAATATATTTTCAACTAGGTGACATATTTCACTGATATATTTTACTGGCCAGTAAAGACATCAGGAACTACATATGCACTCAAAGCCACCCTAATTCTGACATCTATGCAAAGACAATTTTTCAAACAATCAAAAGTTAAGAACATTAATGGAAAGATAGACTTTCTTTTAGCTATGCAACTGACTGATTGGTACAGCGATCATATTTTCTTGGAAAAATAAAGGATAATCCTGAAAAAAAGATCCAATCTGAAGGAGGTTCATAAGGGTTTAAAAATGTATGTAACTGCTTTACAAAGAAAAGTTCAAAAGCAAAGTCAAGGAAAACTCTACAAGAACATCTATTCTAATAAAAAAAAAAGAATCTATCTGCAATCAGACTGTGCATTAAGTGATACCATTTGTATGGTAAAAGTTAAATGGCCAAAATAAAGGACAAAAGTGACTTTTTACAAAATGAATAAATCTAAATGACAGCTTTCTAAAATGAAAGACTGTCCTTTATAATAAAGAACATTATGTTCACAGTACATGCTGGAAAAGAACCACTTGGCAATGCAGTGATCTCTGGAAACATTAAAGTAGCTATAGCTTGCTTGGCCTCTTTATAAATTATTGCCGGAAATCTTGAACATATATATGAGAACAGCTTTATGCTTCACTATTTTCCCAATGGATAATTCAAAGAAAGGTGCTTTATGTATATGTTCATTGTGATACTCTACTTGATAAGATTGGTATTGCCTACTGTAGTATTTTACATATAGAACATAGGAAATGTTTTGTTTTGTTTTTTTAAATATATGTATAAAGGCTCTAAATCCAAAAGTAATTTAACTGTGATGCCAATGTTGTAATAGATGTGATTTGATTTGATATAAGCTGCAATCAAAATACTGCTGTACAAGAAGAAATACTCTCAAGGGAAAAAAAAATTCAAAACAGGAGAAAATGAGATTTATCTGCATTTTTTTTCCTTGGGAACATATTGCTGTATTTCAAAGCATGTATGCAAAATGAGCTATATTTAAAAAAAAAAAAAAGTAGAGAAAAACAAGCAATTATCCATAGCAGGCTTCTCTTGAATTTGGCATTATATACTTGTCACGTAATGTGACAGAAAGATAAACTGTGAAATGTTTATTTAGAGGTACTAACATTGGAATATGTATGCTATAATTTAAACTTCTATCATAACAACATTATCTTATTAGGGAACTTGGATTTTTTTTTTAAGTTAATGATTTTCCTTAACATAAGTATTCAGCAAAATTCTAACACAGTGTAGCCAGAGAAGATTAAAATCAATATTACTGATCTGATTTTTTTTTCATTATCTACATTTAGAAAACCTGCTGACCACAAAGCCCAACCTATTACTAAAAAAAAAAAGCAGTTTGTGTGTGAAGTAAACTATCTAATCTGAATATTTTAAATAAACATAAAAGTAAAGGGTGGAGGAATTCACAGAGTTTTGTGCACAACCACCATTTTCAATATGCATTCATAAAAAAAAAAAGAAACTAAGAACGTGTAGCCATCAGCAGATAAATGCGATGTGCTTATCCTATAATATGGTAATGAGCATATGGTAAGATTTTCAAACTAGCCATTGCATTTCTAGTCAACCCAAAACCATAACATAATTCAAGTTAAGGGTCAGAAAGGACATTTTCTTGCTGTGCTCCAAATTAGGCAGTAGTTTGAGGGTATAAATGTCCATCGACAATAGAGATGTTGAACTATACAGCCTATGGTTAGAAATGATGTCCTCAACAATGTAACCGACTTTCAAATAACCATCATCAAAACCATTTTGCAAACATGAGAATTCTGACTTCTTAAACCAACTCAAGGAATACTATTTTAATAAGCACCATGCACTCCAACCTTTATGTTTAATGATAACAGTGAAGCATTTGCAAGTTGCATTTACAGCATCTCATAGTTTGTGATATTAAAAAGGCTCGTTCTTTACTCAAAAGTAGATTTAAACACACTGAGGTGCTTCACAATGGTTATTATATGTAAATTGAGCCTGCAACTTCAGGTGTTTATGTACAGTGTCCTAGATCTTTTCTCTCCAAGATGATACTTGCCCTACAAATGTATTTTTTTCCCCCATTTGAGAATATACATTCTGCAATGATTATGATCATTTCTCATTAGTGGAGAATCTGTGGGATGAGGATAGGGAACAACTCCTCCTTAATATGTGTGTTTCTGCAAGTTTCAGCATTCCCTTGAAAATAATATTTCTTTCTTGTTTCTCAATGGCCTCATTTTGGTTTTGCTACTGTCAGTACTTCTCACCTGATTTTGTTATTTGAAGAGGAGATTGCAGCATTACTAGAGGTTGTATTATTTCAAATATTGTCAGAGGTTGCAGCACATCCGACCAGCACACAAATAATTATGCAGGATTCATCTACGTAAGAAACTTCTTTATATACTATACCATACAGCAGAAATCAGCATACAAAATCAGGAACACAGAAGCAATATTCATA
>JANHFL010004037.1:60091-74561 GCA_032468155.1 Oxyrhabdium leporinum | reverse complement strand
TGTGTGTGAGTGTGAGAGAGAGAGAGAGAGAGAGAGAGAGAGAGAGAGAGAGAGAGAGAGAGAGAGAGAGAGAGAGAAAGCGAGAGCATTGGGAAATAAATCTTTTCCTGACATTTCACCATGAATTCTTGGCCAATTAGGGCAAACATTTCTATCCCATAATATGTCTCCAAAATGCTCTTCTCTCTGGCAATCTCTCTCTCTCTCTTTCTCTCTCCTCTCTTTCTCTTTCCTCCCCATCCTTCTTTCTCTCGCACAAATAAGCATGCAAATATACAAAGGGAAAGGTATGTTTTAGTGTGGTGCAGAAGCCACACACACGTGTGTGTGTGTATGTGTGTGTGTGTGCAGTTATAATAAATATAGTCTGTGTTGAATGCTGAAAATAACAAGAACTAAGTCTGCAAAAAGTGGCTTTTGCTCTCAGCTTGCAGGGGGTGTGAGGTCATTCCTCCAGCTGCCAACTTAACACTTTCCCAGTTGGTCCTTAGCTTAATTTATACAGTCTGGGTGGCTCAATGCACCTTTTTGAACCTATTCATACTTTGAAGGTTTGCTCTTCAATGTCTAGTATCATCTCTGAGGCTATCAAAGTCCATTACTGCATTTACTTTTGTAGCTTTGTCAAAATTGCCAAATTTACACTGTTCAACTGTCCATATTTCAGAAAGTCAATTATTATGTCCCCATCTTTAGCCTCCACTCCTCCAGTGGTACCATTTTCAGATAAGCCAACATTTTTATTTTTACTTTTGCTTTCCTAAAATGACCGAACTGTCTTCTTTGTTGCTTTTATGTGTAGTTGCTTAAATGTTTACGTCTCTTCCATAAACATACAAGGCTAGTTCTAGTCTTTCCTTCAGATAGCTCTCCGTCCCTTCTGGGTGGCCTTTTTTCTTACCATTATTAATCTTCATCCCAAGCTATAAGCAAGCTTTAAAACCCATAACAGTTGACAAGAGTTTGCCTCGCTATCCTTCAGTCTGCCTTTGTGTAATCCAATTGTTCCTTTTAAACTGAAATCCCATTTCTATGAGATTTTTCCAGATATCTTACAAAAGAATGGTCTATACAAAGGATAACCTATGAAAATGGCACCGAAGACAGGAAATGCAGATTTAAAGAACACTCTTCCAAGATGGGGAGATTTGAGATGGAAAGCCCGCAATTCAAATCTCATCTAGGATACCCATTGAATGGGGCACTTCCTGGTATCATTGGGAACCACTTAGTCTAATATTAGCTAAAATATGTCTATGGAGATTCTCAGTCATTCAGGTCAAGGTTGCCCCAAAGGTGCTCTTTCTAGGAAAGAAAGTCCAGTTGCCTCTTGAAAAAAAGCACCTTTGGAATCACACATTACAATTTTATTAACCCCGGTTGACTGAATAAATTGCAATTAACCGCATACACACAGTACTCATAAACCATGGTTTACGAACAAGAAGATTTATTTTATTTGCTTCGATATAACTTGTTAATTTTATTTGTGTCGATATAACTTGTTAATTAGCTTTCCCCAAGCAAACTACTTGTCCTCAGATCAAATTTGCCCTTTTAGGTCATCCCTAGAATGAGGAATGTATGTGTATTAATAAGCAACACTGTTTTCCCCTAATGCTTGAATGTAGAGTCACTGTCAGAACAAGAATTTATTTCATCCTGGTTAAATCCTGAAACTGTCCCTTGTCAGCGCATAAAGAAACAGGGAAGACTCCTTAGTGTGTTTTTCCAATTAATCTGATGGAACTGTCATTACAAAGTCCTTATAATTGCTCAAGATTGCAAGTTATCCAACTCAGGACTTCCTCATTTCCAGGAGGTGGGGTGAACATTCCTTCAGTGGTTCTTTACAGCCAGAATAATTACTTTCTATGATCTCCGAGTGAATGGGATGGGGATGGTAGTAGTAGGGGAGAGGTAGGCTCATGCCATAAAGACACCCTAAAGTTTCCTCCTCCAGTCCTCCATAGTTTCCATAGCAACAAGGTGAGGGGTGGGGAGAAGAAGAAGAAAAACAAAATCCATTACATAGAAATTGGGAAGTGAGATGAACAAACACTTCAAGCTAGTTTGCTATTCTCTCTGACAAAAAGAGATATTGTTTTTCACTCATATAATAACAGCTTCTATGTAGATTTGAACTGGGTGACAGGAAGATAGCAATGAAACAAATGTTCTCTAGGGCCTGTGTTCATATAGACTTAATATTTTTATTAAATCTATCTCCAACAACCCACAGTTGAGGGTATCCAAGCTGTTTATCCATTCTTAAGCTATAGTTTGATGGGGTAGAACTCCATGGACTTCTTTAGCAAACAACTTAATTCAGTTTATTACAGCTTATTATAGTCATAGACCACAGACCTGAACAAATAAAAACACTCAGTGAATATCCAATGAAAAATTCTAGAATAAAATAATAAATAACAGATAAAATCTAGGATAAAATCCTGTCTGACACATGGTCCAACTATACGAAAATAATGATCCATAAACTGTGAGGCCTGTGGTCAGTTTAAATACTAAAATGCAAAGAGATAAGCAGTGCAAAGGGTTTGCCATATTTATTGTATTAAAATAGTTATGGTGGATTCGTTTCCGATGAATTCCCTAGTGAACAACTTGAAAAGTGGGGCTTAAACAGCAAGAGCACTTAGACTTATCTAATGCTTCACAGTCCCCTCTCTAAGCAGTTTACAGAGTCAGCCTCTTGCCCCCAACAATCTGGATCCTCATTTTACCAACCTCGGAAGGATGGAAGGCTGAGTCAACCTTGAGCCGGTCAGGATCGAACTCCTGTAGTGAGCAGCAAGTTAACCTACTATACTGCATTCTAACCACTGCGCCACCATGCAAATAGGATAAATAAATAATGAAATAAGAGGGATTGGAGGAGGCATAAGGTAAGAAGATTAAAACAGCATTCCATGCTAGGCTGGAACTAGAAAAGGGAAGCCCAATAAACTTTCAAGATAAATTGGCTTGAGATCAGGACCCTGGTCAGCGCCCGGATTGCCGAATCAAACCAGCAAAAAGCCAATCTGGAGTTTATTTTCAACGTTAATTCTCTGACAATATTGTCATCAAATTTCACCTAATGTTAGTTACAGAAATGAATATGGAGATTCTGACTTATCCAATCTCTCTGAAGGGGAGGGCAACATGTTTGATCCATATTTCCTAAGGATATTTTCTATGCCTTCCCGCTGATCTTTTTCTGTGATTCGTCAGTCTTATATATAGAAAAGATCTGTAGGACTCTCTGCTAATTAACACTTGTCATTGTCTAGCAATCATTAAACCAGCATAACTGATGACACTGATTAATTTAGAAGCCTGAAAACTTGCTCTTCATTCTCTACTTGGCACGGGAAGCAGAGCTAATGATATCCCTGCAAATACCCAGTGTTAATTGTCATAATTGCATGAACAGCATCATGGTTAAGGGTTACACATTACCCTTTCCACCTTTCACAATAACATCCATCTTTATAAACACCACTACAAGGCAAAGGTGATGGCAAATTAATGGATTTCAGTTATTTAGGAAACTTTATTTAGCAACCCAAAAGGAAATGGAGCGTTTTGTGATACTACAGCAAATTTCACATTTATTTATTTTATTTTATTTTAACCTACAGCAGAGAAGGAAATTGCTACATGGCTTTTGAGGACCTAATCGGAATCATTGAGCCGATTGAAACATCTGAATCAATTTGGTTTGATTTGAACATCAAGGTGTGAAAGTCTGAGTTAATTTGCACAGAAAGGTCTACTGTGTGTGTGTGTGTGTGTGAATAGGTCTTTTTATGATGGGAATCAGATTAGATTCTCCAATCCCATATATCAAATTACCTGGGTGCCAGAATTCCATGAACTGATTCCACACATCAAATCTTCACTAAATCAAATTGACACAACAAAAATAAAATACAAAAAGTCATGTTAAGGACAGCTCTGTGTTCACAGATTCCTTTGGCTGCATTCACATAACACACTAAAGTATGGTTTGTTTTAATAAAGGAGAATATTTGTAGCCCAGGGTAGAAATGAGGGGCCATTGGTGCTCTCTGAGCTTGGTGGTTTTCTTGCAGACATTTCATTATCCAAACTAGACTAGCACTGATGATGTTACCTAGTTTGGGTAATGAAACATCTGCAAGAAAATCACCAAGCTTGAAGAGCACCAAGGATCCCTTACATTTTGTTTAACTATGGTTTAAGCTCTAAAGCCTAGTTTATTAAAACTACAAAGTCTAGGGGTTTTCACAAGACACATTTTGGCTTAGCATATTGTATGAACTAGCTATATTCAAAATGTGTAAGGTACTCAGCATATTCTGAATATCTGCAGATAAGACAATCAACAAGAATGTTATATATACACAAACATACTGTATACACATTCTTTCTCTGACTCAGAACATGTCCTTGCTGATCAAAATAGCCTTTAGTGGGCCAAATAAAAAATAGTATGCTGGACACTTGCTATGTTTCTATTATCTAATTTGAAATCTACACTAAAACTTAAGTGTTGCTAGCTTGCCCTTAGTTCTAACCTACCTCACACCCCAATAAAGAGAAAATCCTTTCCTTTGTATTAGCACTAATTTTCTGTTTGGCCATTTTCAGGGGTTGGGAAAGGAAAATAATGCCATCAATTGTTGCTGAAGGAAATGGCAGAGAATCTTATTGAAACATTTTCTTATAGTATAAAAGCTTTATTTTGCAGCTGGCCCCTTATGAAACCTGCTAAGTTAAGCTGTCAGTGAATAGTCACACTTTTTTCTTCCATGAAAAGGAAGTTAAAGGAATCATTTCATCCAAGTTCTTATAAGTTCCTCCCCATCACAAAAGGAAGGATGAGTAGATTAAAAAAAAAAAAACTGAAGGGAAGTGTCAGGAAAGCAGAAAGTAATGTGAGAAAAAAAGAAGAACCGTAGAATCAACATCTAAAGGAAATAAATAACAACAGGATCATCCAAATATACTTTTGCCCCAGATTTTCCTTCACCCATCTGGATAAGCCCCTCAAACTACATTTTTTAAACCTGGATGTGTGCACAGTTAGATTATCTACACATAAGAACCAGAATGATAGGAGGAGAATGTGCAGTTTACCGTTGCAACAATTAAGAAGTGGTAGCTATTTTTGTCTTCGCTGTATAACTGTTCAGAAGAATAGCATTCTGTAAACAACAACAACACAATTGTAGGTTATGCGCTTCACTTGACCCAAAGAGGGTTGGGTATTTTTTTGTTGTTTTTTTTTGTTTTGTTTTTTCTTCCTTCCTTCCTTGTTATAGTTAAAAATCAAAGAGAAAAATGAAAGCAAGTGACATCATCATTGTTTGTGTGGTAGCAGACCTCGGTGAGTATAACTGACAGTAAATTCTGGAAGAAAGAAAACCCTTCTTCACTGAACTGATCATTTATCTCAGGACTTTGTTACCTCTCAGGATCTGCTGAATTTTTGGGACAATGCCTCTGGGTGGCAAACCAGTCAATAGTAGGAGACCACTGGACCATCTAGGACTAGACTGACTTCACCTGGCCAAACTGGCTATTATACCCCCCTCCCCCCAATGAGTTTTCTAGGGCAACCATATATTTCTGAATCTTTCTGTTTCCTCCTGTTTATGTCTTCTCCAGTTCTGGTTCATACTTAGTCTCTAATTCCAGGTTTCTCTATTTTCTCAAGCCACAGTTATCCTCGCAGTCCCATTCAGACTAGCAATGATGATGTTACCTAGTTGGGCCATGACATATCTGCAAGAAAATAAGCAAGCTCAGAGCACCCGGGACCCCTCATTTCAACCCTGAGCTACAAATATTCTCCTTTATAGTTCTCATTCACTCTGTAGTCCTACCTATTTCTTGGTCCCATTGTTCCTCTCAGGCCTTGTTTTGATTAGATTGAGTCTTAAGCCTGGCTTTGGGGAACAAAGAGGGCAGGAGGGAGGCTATGTTAAGGCAATTCAACAGAGAATAGATGGGTGATTATTAACCATTGCAAGTACAGGTTTTGCCTAGCAGGCAGATGAATTAGGCAAGCTCACAAGCTCTTAAAAAAATCCAAGAAATCCTGATCAGTAAATTATTAAAGGGAAGTTTAAGGATTCAAGAATTCCTGATAAGAATCAGGAATCCAAGAATTCCTAATGTGTCAATTATTAAAGGGAAGTTAGGAATCCATAATCAAACAATTACAAAGACTGCCCTGTTTCAAGAACAAATGTATGCAAAGAAATATTTAAACCTCTGGGAGATGTAGGGCAGCCAATTTACCTCTGTCCCTTCTTTTTGTAATAGTCACACTTGTTATCTCTCATGCCTTTATATCCAGAGCTGGCATCACTTAGAGAAGAATTTAGCTCCTGTGCGTAGATTGGCGTACCATCAAGCACCCATCTCTTGCAAAGATTACTCTACAGCTGCCCAAGTGTCTCTCCTTTCCAACATACCTATCACTAATGAAGAACAGATGCCAGCCCCCAACTAATGAAAGCAATACCCCTCAAAGTTACTATAGTTCAGCCTGAAGATAAGTTGTGTGCACTACTGCCAATGTACCATTCCGACTATGTCGGGATATTGCTGGCTGAAGCATGTTACAGTAACTGCATATCTACTCATTCAGCAAATTAAATTTGCCCTAGGTTGGCTTCAATTTCCTTCTCTCTCCAACTCACTGGTAGGACTAATGGGTGGTGAAGCTTCTTTCTCTATCAGAGAGATGAGTTAAGGCAACCCAGAGCACAGTCATATATGTAAAGGAGAAAATGTATATTCTAGAGAAGATACAGCTATGGAAAGCCAGTGTGATGTAGTGGTTAAAGGGGTTAGACTAGGATTGGTGGTGTCCCATGCTCTAGTTCATCAGTTACAAAAGTGGGCCACTACTTTTCAAAAATTGTTGTGGGATTCACTGTATAAATGTCAGGGCCCCCGGGAACCAAGACAGACACGTGGAGTTACTTCTGAATAGTTTCCTTTACTGTTTCTCACCTATAGACACAAACCTTACCAAACTAAAGCAACTATTTGCATAGCTACACATGCACTCTGAGAATCACTAGGGAGGAGTCATTTTAACCCTCTTCCTCTCTACCAAACTTTCTATGTTTTGCTGCCCCTTTGTCCTTTGGAATGGAGGCCCTCCGTCCTGGGAATCCAGACTATATTCCACTACAATAGCTGCAGATTTTCTGTAGAGAAAAGACATGGCTGTTTTAAAAAGACACAGATAGGTCTTGTGTTTGTAGCCTTGTGCACTCAGAAACATCTTTTGGGACCTGTTCCAAAGCCTTTCACTATCTTATTGTACATACAGACACCTGATCCTTTATAAATTTGATTCCTTGTAATACAGTAGTAAATGATATGTGGGATCATCTTGCTACAGTGTTGATATGCTATAAAGCTCCATAGCAACAGAATTCTGTCTCTTATCTGATGGTCAAATCAGAAGAAAGAACATCTCCACTAGGCTGTACAAACACAAATATCTGGAAAACAAGATATCCATGGAGGGTTTTTTGTTATTCTTTGATATAATGTGGATGTTTCTGCCATCAACATTTTCCTTGGAGTGTTACCATTTTAAACAGGACATTACAGAAGCTCACCAGGTCAAGTGTCTTATGGGACATAAAGAAATCAAAATTTCAGCAATGCAGACTGTGCCTTGGACATTTCCTTTTGAACATCCACTAAAAGCCTTCCATTTTCACAGCTTCCTGCAGCCTTCCTCCTTCCCCAGTTTCCAAGCTGTGTCCATTTCCACCCTGCCAGCAACATATTTATATCCTGCATAATCCTGAAGCAGTCTTTGCAAATATAATTCCCACATTTCTGAGGACAAACAGGCACAATGGGGGTGTTTTTGCAATCTCCTTTAAAAAAAAAAAAAACCAACAACAAAAAAACTTGCTTTTAATATCCAGGCGTGCCAATTGCTATTTTGGAATGTTTATATTTTATGAAGCAGGGACCAAAGAGAGTAACATTTCAACTCTCTTTTTAATATTATTAATATCAACACATTGATTTATTTTTTTTTAAAAAGGACCCATATGTGATTGTGGGGTGGGGGATGAGGCTTTGGTGGGTGTAGATACAGGAAAAGATTATTCCATCAACACAGTTAGAGTTCCCAACTTTCCTTTTTTTTTTTAAGTTGTTTTGGCCAAAAATGCTGTATATGTTCTATTTTCTGCTTAGAATGTTGCTTCAACTGCTAATGCCATTCAGTCCCAAATCTGCCAATTTAAAACCAGAATGCTATGGTAACTTCCTTCACACATAGGAAAAAAAAACAACATAGACCACTTAAATGAAGAAACACACACACACACACACACAAAAACACACACACACACAAAGATCCAGCTTCAAGCCACCCAAATTACCATCTTAACCTGATCACTGGGGAACATCACTGCAATGTCAAGGACTAGGGGAGACCTGATAGCAGTGTCCAATATTTGAGGGACTACCGCGCAAGGAAGAGCAGGTCAACTTATTTTTCCAAAGCGCCAGAAGGCAAGACGAGAAACAACGGATGGAAACTAATCAAGGAGAGAAGCAACCTGGAATTAAGGAGAAACTTCCTAATAGTGAGAACAATTAACCAGTGGAACAGCTCACCTTCAGAAGTTGTGGGTGATCCATCGCTGGAGGTTTTTAAGAAGAGACTGGACACTTGTCTGAAATGGTATAGGGTCTCCTGCTTGAGCAGGAGGTTGGACTAGAAGACCTCCAAGATCCCTTCCAACTCTATTCTGAATCAAACTTACTAGAGTGAAAAAAAGCAGCACATTATTTTTTATTTCCTAACTACAGTAAGATACGCTGACTGTAGTTCCTCCTTTGGGCCAGATCTTCAAAATCCTTCATTGAATACATTCCACAGAGGTCACTGTAGCAGTTTTTCTAATGGTCTCAAGTCCTTAATCTCAGAGTCATCCTGCTTAGCCTAAATTGGGGTCTTCAGCATCATGGACAGGTCGCTGTGGAATTACCAGGCACACTTCCTGAGAAACTATTGAGAAAACAGAATGCTTGAAATGTTGTCCCAGTAATGGCCTGGATGCAGCTGGGATTATAAATATAGCTCTCCAGCAAGGTAGGTGGTCTTAAAGGAAATTGGCAAATGATCTTCAAAGCTCATTGCTTCCGGGATGGTGTTGTGCTACCCCGTCGGGTGCTAACTTAAGGAGAATCTCCAGTTGGAAGGTCTTGCACAGACAAATGCCTTGTGTCAGTAGAGTGGAATAGGGTAATTTCTTTAGAAAGAGTCAATGGAAGAATGATCATATCTAGAACTTGCCTTGTGCAACCCACAGGTCTTTTCTGGGTTCGCTTTAAACTGTCTCTTCCCATCCCACCTCCCATCTCTGATATTAATAGACCTCATTTAAGCTCAGAATTTAGAAATGCTCTTCTCCATCTGTCTATCATGTGACGAGTTCAATCAATATTTTAAGGAGCACAGGGACCCAAGTGGTTGGAACGCTGGGCAGGAGGTTAGCAAGCCCATGTTCGAGACCCGAGAGCTACCAGGGTGCAGGTTAAGTTCTCGTCCTTTACCCCAGCTCCTTCCAAAAACATGAAAGGAGTCCTCAATTGGGCATCCCCAGGGCAACAGTCATGTCACCGGCTAACCCTTTTAACTCAGAAGCACATCGATGCTTCTGATATGAGTGCAAAAAATATATATCAATATTTGATATTAGTTTCCTCACCACTCTTTTCCAGAACTTATTGAACATCCCAATAAATCTGCTCTGGAGAAGCAGGGGTCCTTCCTGATTTTTTTTTACAGCTGCCAACGTAATTAGGTTGAATCTTTCCTGTCGGTGTCATTATCAAAAGCTCAGGATTCATGTACAGGGAGACAGTGTGTCAACGGCAGGCTAGAGAGGAAGAACAGAATGAAAGGATTTAACAATTGATTTCAGGGCTGCTTTCCGCAAAGTTTTGTTTTAAGTCTGCACCTTTCACAAATATCAATCGTCATTAAAGAAGAGGGTTTCTGCTCGTCAAAATAAGGATGCTGCATTTTGTCAATGCTGTGTGTGTGTGTGTATATATAGAGAGAGAATGAGGGAGAGAGAGAGAGAGAGAGAGAGAGAGAGAGACCCAGAGAGAGATAGAGAGAAACACTCACTGAGAGAGACCAACACAGAGAGAGAAAGAGAGAGAGAGAGGGGGGGGGGAAGAGAGAGAGATCCCTTTCATGAGTTTATGTAGAGGGGAAAACGATGAATGCTGTGTCATGGTACAAATGCACATTATGATATTACATGCACACACAAAAGGGGCGGGGCTTGTAATGCAATGACACAACATTGATTTTGTCCTGAAGGTACCCCACTGCCTCTTAAAAAGCCTCCGGCTGACTGGCAGCCTTCCTTTAACCTGACCATTTTCTTATCTTCTTTAATATACGCCATTTATTTTGCTTTGGGAACGTTCTCTATTTCCCTCTGATTGCCTGTGTGTTGTGTTAGACTTTCTGGCCTGAATCCATTAGTCGTGGCAGCCGGATCTAGCACTCCCCGCTTTGCCATCAAGCTTCGACATGAATAGATCCTTCTCCTTCAAGCAAATTGGGTAAACAATGACTTCCCAGAGCGAGGAAAGAGATAACTTTTCTGGAACAAATCTATAAAGCCAGATGGCAGGATTTCAAGTTCAGAGATCTTTTTATCTTCAGGTAAAAAAAGAAAAAGATCGCTCTTCCGCTTTCAGCAGATGAGGAAACAGCAGGAGGATTTATTGTGTTATATAATCAAATTTGACAGGAAACATGAAAGCACATTAAGAGTCAGTTAATGGCCTAGGAACATTGGATGCTACTTTTTTTTTCAGAGCTAAGCAGAGTTGAACCTGATCTCTCCCTGTATACAAAACACTGATAGTGTTTCCAAAAGGAAGACATGAGTTGTAATTACAATAAATAGAAAGGTAATGATCACAATGATGGTGTTGCCATTAGATGAAATTCCAATGGTTGCTTAGCTATTATTTTTCTTCTGGCAGCATTCTTACTCTGCAGTATGATGTAATTTCGGGTATACAGGTAGATGGATTTCAGGGGAGATGAGAACAAAAATGGAAAGCTATAAGAAGAGGCTGTACATATATACAAGTACAGATGTATGCATTTTGCACAGATGTGTATAGAACTTTGAAACTTGGCATATGGCATCTTAGGAAGGTGACCCAATCCAGTGCAACTGGTCTTGTCGAATGGCTGCTTACTCAAAATGTTATGAGGGAAGGAAATGAAATGCAAGGCACTTAAAGATGTTGAGCTTGTCAGTTGGAAAGCTGACGCCCAGGTTCAAGACCAGAGCGCCATGCAACAGGGTGAGCTCCCTTTCCTCGCTCCTGCCCACCTAGCAGTTTGAAAGCATGCAAATGCGACTAGATAAATAGGTACCACTTTAGTGGAAAGGTAACAGTGTTCCATGTGTGTTTGGTGTATAGCCATGCTTGCCACACGATAACGGAAATTGTCTTTGGACAACGCTGGCACCTTGCTCAAGTAAGGGAGATGAGTACCTCACCTTAGAGTCAGACACGACTGGACAGGGAAACATTTACCTTTACCCTACATGCAAAGTGCTTGCTCTATAGGTGGAAGCTACTTGGTGCACCACACATCTCTCCAGTTTAAAAGATCAGAGTACAGGTATTGTGTTGTGATGGCCTCCTGAGAAAGAGGTGCTTCTGGTCAGGCCGAAAGAGCCAGGAACGACATGTGGAGTTACTTCTGAGCAGTTCTTTCTTGTGGTTCTCCTACAGACAGAATCTTGCCAGACTAAAGCAACTATCTGCAGCACTGTAGCTATACTCTGTGAATTGCTAAGGAGGGTCCGAGTTTATCATCTTCCTGCCTACCAGACATTACAAGCTCTGCTGTCCCTTTGCCTCTCGGAAGGAGCCTCTCGTTCCTGCATTTCTAGACTACATTCTTCCACTCTTCTAGGCAGAATATAATAATGGATCACTATCATAATTTGGTCACGTGTAGAGCACATTGGGCAGCAAATGTTTTCCAGTGGTTTTGATTATTTGCAGCATCTTCGGCATCGTCCCAACCGATATTTGTGATCTTAAGATCTTCCTTAAGTGATTGACGTCAAGCTTTCCGAGGCCAGCCTCATTTCCTCGTGTGTTCTAAATTTGATCTTTATAGTATCTCTTCATTAGTGATGTAACAATGTATAGGCAGAGACATATTCTGAGAGCATCAGAAACATCCTAAGATACGTATAACTTTACCTGCTCCAAAAATGTTTCATGAGCGTTCGGTTCAAATAAGCATTGTTTCAGACAAGCTTTTGAGATGTACTGGAATAATTGAGAATCTGATGACCCAATACCAATAGATGACACCAAGTCGAGGAAGAGTTTGTGTCTGCTTTTGAAGAGGCACCAGTTGAAAATGGCAGTGTCACCTCAGCCAACTGCCGGGGAAAAGCTGAAGACACTCATTTCTTCTGAAATCTCCACACTTACTGCAAGTACTCATGGTTATAATGGTTCTAAATTGGCACTGAGTTCAATTGCTGGGATTCCTGTTCTTTTCTTCTTGATAAATCTTGCTAAAGAGACACTTCTGAAAATGCTGCCTGGAATGAATAACTTCCCGTTTTAGGCAGCTGTCAAAGAAACTGACAACATAGCTAGACATTATACATTTCTGGTTTCTCCTCTGGATGCAAGAAAGCAAAGAGGATTGACACTTCCGGAGGAAAAGATGTAGTAAGCCCCTACAATGAAGAACTGATGGGATCAAGGCTTCTCCAGCAGATGGATTAGCCAATATCAAGGAAGATACTTATACATCTTCTTTCTCTTTTCGTCTGAAATTGCTTACAACTGAGACCCTTCTCTGCGAATCTCATGGATTTCTCATGAGTATCTTAAACTTTCTATCAGGACTCATTGACCGACTCATGGATTTTTCTTGAACTTCCCTTTAGGACTGCTATTTGAATCTTGAGAATAGCCCCCTGAGCTCCATTGATTACGCTATGGAAATATTAATCACGAACACTTTCATGAGTTTCTCTTTACTTTTCCTTGACCTTAGATCTACAATTCCATTCTACCAAAACAAATGATAAGAATGTTGGCTGCAAAAAGAACAATTTAGCTAGGCGCCACAGATCGTCCTTGCTTTACAAGTCCAATGGAGCCCAACATTTCTGCTGCTAAGCGGGACAGTTGCTACGTCTCTCTGGTTCCATTTTATGCACCTTGCTTGCCACAGCTGTTAAGTGAATGACTGCAGTTGTTGAGTTACTAACATGGTTGTGAGGTGAATCTGGCTTCCCCATTCACTTTGCTGGTCCGAAAGTTGCAAAAGGGGATCCCAGGACACTGAAACCGTCCTAAGTAATTGCCATTTGCCAAGGGTCTGAATTTTGATCACATGACCATGGGGATGCTGAAGTGGTCGTAAGTCTGAAAAATGCTCGTAAGTCACTTTTTTTCAATGCCGTTGTAACTTCGACCAATCACTGTAAGTCAAGGGCTATCTGAAGGCAAATGAAATGCCAGTGATGCGCCTGAGGTCCCCCTCGTGGATTGGTACAGGTTGCTTAGGTGTTGTCCAATCCACATGATGGTGCCGCCAATTATAAGCTAAAATTAACATTAGGCAAGGAAGATAAATCTCCTTATAGGACAATTCTCATAAATTAAAATCAGGGAACCTAACCAGAGAATATCTGTTCCAGTTATCTTACAGTCTATATTCCTGGCAACAGACACTGCAAGCAGACAGATAAGGCTTACTCCCCTTTTAAATACATGACACTTACACGGAGGAGTAATTTGGCGTAACCACCTTAATTTTGCATATCTTCTTTCATTTGCTATAAATAGCTTTCAACTCCCAATTAAATGTTATTTGAACTCAGCAGAGGCCTCTAGCTTCTTATTTCTAGGTTACTCCAATATGTTTCCACCAATCTGTCACCAGGATTCTTTTGACTGCTGAGCGCATTAAATAAATCCATCTAAGACTGTGATGTAAGCGCACATCCTACCGATCTCTTTGGAATATTTTTGTCTAATGTCATCGTACCACCTTTGCATGCAAAAAGAAAAAAAAAGAAAAAAAAGGGAAGATAAGTATTTTTTTCATCTGAAAAAAATCAACACCGCTTCTCTTTTTTTTTGTTTATCAAGGTAAAAAGTAGGCAGGAATCTCTTAATCTTTGTACTAGCTTGAAAAAGATGAATGGGGGAAAAGAGTCATTAAATGTTTTCCCTTATCTCCATTGAACTGTACAATGAAAGGAAGAGAGAGAGAGAGAGAGAGAGAGAGAGAGAGAGAGAGAGAGAGAGACAGACAGACAGACAGACACACAGACAGACAGACAGACAGACAGACAGACAGACAGACAGACAGATAGATAGATAGATAGATAGATAGATAGATAGA
>JANHFL010004036.1:62540-89219 GCA_032468155.1 Oxyrhabdium leporinum | reverse complement strand
CCCCTGGTGTGCTATGGTCCATGGGGTTATGAACAATTGGACTTGACTTAATGACTGAACAAGACCAGCCTTGCACTTATTTCGAGCACATCATCCCTAATCTTTATCTGAGAGAAGCTGAACTGAATGTAGTAAATTTTTATTTTTGAGCAGATTTATAGGAATGCTTTATCAATGTTCCTAGAAATGCCACAAAACACAAGTATTTTTAAATTTTAAATTGTGATATATATATATTTCCTATAACCTCAGTGTAGCATTGTAGATTCTTTGAGGCAGAGGCCCCTAACCTTGTGGGCACCAGGGACGGGTTCCACGGAGAAAGGTTTTTCTGTGGACCAGAGGGGGCATGATTTTGTGTGCTGCCTGCATCCCGTGGATGGGGCTTCGCTTGTTTGTGAGGCCCAGTTGCTGGTATGCCATGGACTGGTGGCGGTCTGCAGACCAGGGGTTGGGGGCTCTTGTTTTAAGGTATCTCTGCTAACCAGGTACAAGGGTTTATTTACTTAGGGTTTTGGAAGCTTTGCTGCATTTCTGTTATTCTTGTTAAATGGTTGAACCAACAAAATAAACTCTTATCTATCTGGGTCACAATATTAGAAAAAATGCGCTTCGTTTTTCTTACATTAACATTTTCATTATCTCTTTGTATTTTTACAAAATAATTCTTGAGTTATGTAGAAAGTCAGCACCCACCCACCCTCCTAGAGAATGAAATATTTTGGGGAATATTAAAAAGGCAGAATAGAATATTTCCCCTAAAGGAAAAATGTACCAAAAAGTTAAAGGAGGCAGAAACCAGCACCAGTGTCCCTGCCCCAAGCCGAAGTGCAGATTTGGTAATCTATCCAGAAAGACTGAGTCAGACAGAAACTCCAGATAAGCAATTAAGATTGACAAGATTAACTCAGACAAACAGCTAGGATTTGCATTTCCCCTTCTGCTTATAGAGCCAGCCATGATCCCATAGGAATCTGACAACAACCATTAGAATATTAAAGGACATGTTCTTGCACAGGAACAGGAAGATCAAATACAAAGCCCAAAACCTTCCCACTCTCAACACCATTTGGTCAGCTGTCCCAGAACTGCACCCTGAAGTTCTGTTCATCAATAAATTTTCTTTCTAATTAGCCTCCATATTGTTTCCAGCACCTTTCTCCTGGCTTGGAACTGATGGATTTTTCCTTCCTACAGTTGCTCAACTGACATAGTTAATGAATACGGCAAAGTTAAAGATTGTTACTCCTCTTTGCTTGAATTCAGATTCCTCAGGGTCTTATTTAATGAAGTGTGCAAATTAAAACTTATAAAACAATACTGTGCCTATTTTATTTTCATGTTTACTAAAATAATTCTAATACTATATGATTATTTTTCTGGTTTTTTAGTCCCCCAAATCAATGTATTGTACAGTAGAAGCTCACTCTATGCTTAGTTTCAAGGAAATCTTTAATTCACTTCATATTAAAAGTAACAGAACTCTGATTAGTAATATCCTCTTTTATGCAAAACTAAGGATTTGCAATGTCCTCTTATGCAAAACTAAGGATTTGCAATGTCCTCTTTTATGCAAAACTAAGGATTTGCAATATCCTCTTTTATGCAAAACTAAGGATGAGCATTGCAAAATGCTGCCCCAAATTGATTGGTTAGTGCTCTAAGCTAAAGAATTTAAGAGATACTTGCTGAGCTGGCATGCGAGTTAAGGTGTGTTATTGAACAGTCAGAAATCAGGTCAGAAGAACCATAAGAAGACTTGTGAATCTACTTCCCAATTTTATAATATTTAAACCCATCCCAATTCTACTAACATCAACTTTGCAGACTAGTTGGCATCATTTATTTCTTTTCAGTAGCATTAATATCAATACCAAAAACTTCAACAGAACTTAAATTAGATCTTATTCAACCAAGCCCCTGCTCCCCAATAAGAAAAAATATATGGTTCCATTGTGTTTTTAAAGAAAAGATATTCAGAATGTTGTCTACAACCACAATTTACTAAAATTTCCATTGCGAAGCAAGGTGATTGATAAGTGAGTTGTGCCCAATTATATGATGTTTTTGCCATGGTTGTTAAGCGAATCACTGCAGGTGTTAAGTGAATAACATAGTTGTTAAGCCAATCCATTTTCCCCCATTGACTTTGCTTGTCAGAAGCCACCTGGAAAGATCGCCAATGGTGATCATAAGACCCTGGGATGTTGCAACCATAAATACATGCCAAGTGCCCTAATTTTGATCATGTGATTGTGGAGATGCTACAGTGGTCTTAAAGTTGTAGCCTGATTTTAAATCATTTTATTCAGTGCCATTGTAACTTTGGATGGTTACTAAATGAATGGTAGTAAGTCGAGGACTACCTGTAAGTAACTTGCCATGTTAGCCATGCAATATGACTAATGCTATATTTAAAAGCATATTTATAGAGTATCCTATAATTGTTCCAGTTTGGGAGGAGGTTATTAACATCTATTAAGTAATAATTTTGATGCAAGATTTAATATTCATATTCTTTTGAACTAAATTCTTGCTGCATAGAAATTGACATTGAACAAACAAAGAAATCTTTATAAGCCAAAAGATTTATTCTTCGGCACTGAATAAATGTACATGTTCAAAATAAAAATCCAAATAGCTTTCTCTGGTGTTCCTTCATGGGGGGAAACTCCATGCAATAGGTTACCTGTGTCCACAGAGAGAAAGAAAGTGGTGAAAATAAACCAAGCTTCTAAAGCTGACCTAGCAAGGCTTTTTGTTACTAGTAATAATATAATATATGAATGTCATATACTATATAAATATAATTATTTATATCAATATATAGATATTTACATATTCAAATAGCAAATCAATCAATATGTCTTGTTTTCTTTCCTGATTCCTATTTTTCCTTTTTCTTTTTTTTTTACTATCTTAGCCAAGCAGTGTTGGTAGGCCGGACCATGTATATCTCAGGGCAGCTTGGTATGGATCCCTCCAGTGGGCAACTCGTTCCAGGAGGTACAAAGGAACAAACTCACCAGGTGAAATGTGATCTCATTTATTCTACTATTATGGCTAGTCATATAGTCATCAAGGTGCTTAGATTGGATTTAGGATGTGGGATAAGCAGATGTTGTTGCTTGATGGTGATGATTAATGTAACGTTTGTTGTATGAAAAGAAGACATCCACAAAGTTCAAAATAGAGGGTCTGCTATTATACTTCATTATGGGAATAGACATCATTATTTGAGCTCAATAGAGCTGAAATAAAACAAATCCCTACTTGTAATTTCGGAGAAGAAGCATCCTGTCAGCAAAACAAAGAGTGGCTGAACTAAGTCCTGCCATTCCCCATTGCCAAATATTTAATTGCTTCTGCCTTCTGACTTCCATTGACAAAATCATCAACTTTTATCTGCCAACAAATGTTGAATTAAAACTGAGTGACCTTCCTGATATTGTGGTTGTGAAAGGGCAATTGTGCTGGCTGAGTTCATCTTAAAAGGCACAGGACAAAAGCATCATATCCTGGTTTTTTTTAATGAACAAACCTTTCAGGGCAAGAGAGCATTAATATAACTTTCCTAAAGCTTTTGAGAAGGTAATACATTAAACAATAAACACTATATGATATCTGTGTATATGTTGGTTGCCATAATAGACTGTTAAATGAAAAGGTATACATATAAAATCCATACAGGAATAGGCTAAGCAAACAAACAGATGAACTGCCTATGTAAAATAAAGATCCAGTTAATTCTATATCTTCCAGGAACCACTGCAAACTCTAGCACAGGGTAGAATACCTGCCCTTTTTCATACTATTTCTGTATATCAAATTGTGTTTCCTTCAGGATTGCCCTATGGATGGCAGTCTAGCATAAGGAAAAGAATACAGCTGCTACTATATTTGCTAATTACCATTTGTTGCACAGTTTTCTATCTTGAGAAAGTTAATTTCAATGAACTAATTGAATCTCTGGGGGGTCCTTGGTGCTCTCTGAGCTTAATTGTTCTATTGCAGATGTTTCATTATCCAAACTAGGTAATGAATCAGATGCTAGTCTGATGGTGTTATCTAGTTTGGATAATGAAACATCTGCAAGAGAACAGCCAAGCTCAGAAAGCACAAAGGACCCCCTCAGTTCAGCTCCGAGCTATAAATATTCTCCATTATTAGTAACTGAATCTCTCTGCATTGGAACTTCCATCATTTCATGTTTTCTTAAATAGTATGTTTTCATTACCATAGGCTGTTCTTGCATGTATTTCATGATATTTTACTTTTGTGTTTGCATGTGATTACCATTGTACCCTGTTCTGAGTTCAAGGGATGATGTGGTCATGTTCAAATAAATTCAACATTGTCCTCATTAGGCCCTCCAAAACATTGGGGAAATTCTGAAAGCTGCTGGCTGTGACTACTCTAATGGTATGTTTACATTCAAATAAATTAATGAACTTATCTATAAATGTATAGAGAGAAAAATATGTTTTCTGCCTAATGAGAAAGAACAGTTATTAATTGATAGTTCAAGATAACTGTTGCAATGATACCCAGGCTGTTCCTTCCATATAAATTTTTGTATTTATTGTGTTAAAAATTTTTATTATGCTGGTTTTCTATAGATTTTTTTAAAAAAATACCTCTAGACTTTTTGAAGAAAAGTTGTATATAAGTAATTTAAATAATATATATTTTGTGTCGCTTCTTGGAACATAGGATTAGTGTTACAGCTCTTCTGTCTGGTAAAACTACAGGTATTTTGATAATCCCTTCCCTCCAAGATAGTAAGTTTATGATTTTGGAGGTTACTTTTACACTTTTCCTTTCTTAAGGGTTTTCTCTGTTTTTCAGATTGTCAGATTAAAAGACAATCAAGATTAATGTTAATAATACCATTTTTTCTGGGTCAAGAATCACATTTGGCCTTTGTGTGGTAGGATTAGGGTTGCGCACCCAAAAGTAATGGTTGGGACCAAGATAATATAAAATTTCACTCCATTAACATTGAAAGGTAATTAAAATTTGTTTCTGTGGACATTTTTCAGTCCAGTTTCATTGTTCACTGCATGATGATGATGGTGATGATGATATTTTTATCCCACTTTTTTATGTAACTCAAAGTAGCAATCTTACCTTCTTCCTCCTATTTTCCCTACAACAAGAACAGTGGGTTGGGTTGAGAGAGAGGGACTAACCCAAAGTCACCCAACCAGCTTTCATGTCTAAGGGAGTCCTAGAACAGTCTCCTGGTTTCTAGGTCAGCAACCTTAGCCACTGCATCGAACTTTAAGTTATTATTTAATAACATCTGGAAGTCTCTGGGGGCCAAATCCAAGGCTTGGGGAGAATGTGTGCAGTCTTTGGTCCATAGATTGTACACATCTATTGTAGAGTAACTCTTCATAAGTTGTTGCCCCCAAAAGATAAGGTGTGTAAAATTCAATAATACCTAGGCATCTTGATCCTAGAAGGATTATAGGAATTGAAGTCCAGCACTTTCAGAAACCACCAAAGGTGGCTGAAGTCCAACCCTGCAACCCCATTTAGAATGGGGTGGCCTACTCATAAAAAAAAAGAATCATAGTTCAAAATCACTTGCCAGATAAAACCCTTGCAACACATTTCTCTGCAGATTTGCTCAGAAGAAATGCTGACCTACTCTGGTGTGTGTGTGTGTGTGTGTGTGTGTGTGTGAGATGCACAAAGGTTCAGACTTAAATATATTGACTGCTGAAATGTGTATAGATAGGTGATGTGAAGCATAATTGAATACAAGGTTTCTTCATTTTTAGTGGTAAAGACTACTGTACTGGTGACTGACATAAAGGAATTTAATGATGTTAATGAAGTCTACAAGCAATGTAAGTATGGCTAGTGGCTGCATATTTGATTTCTTTACCTTATTTTGTGTTTGGATGGAGATATATCCAAATATGTACTTAGGCTTCTGCTAGAACTATAGAAGTTTATGAATTATATTATCTCGAAGTACAAAGCAGTACTAGAACTTGTTAGAGACTGTAAAGAAACATACAAAATCTATAATCTGTTAAGAAGCATGCAAATTCTTTCATTTGGCTATACTTTAGCTAGAAAGTGCTTTATATGGGACTAAAACTCTTGCTTGTTTCTATAAATCCTCATGGTTTGTAAGATCTCACATCGTATTGTCCATACCTTGCAAGCACATTTGTTTTGGAACATGCTGTCTTTTGGGGGGGGAAAAGTAGGGATTTAAATTCTTAGATTGCTGATTTATCCACTTGCATTCTATATGAATCTATATAGAATCAGGAGGCTTTTTCCTTACCTAACTATAACTTCCTATTTAACATAGTTCAACTAAATGCAGTTCTCTACTTCTCCAGTCAGTCATTAATTAGAGCTATTTATCTACTCCATATAGTTTTCAAGCGCGACTTTCCAGCCCGAGCTGCTTATCAGGTTGTGGCTCTTCCAGTGGTAAATATCAGTTCTTATTTCTATAAACACTAAGAATTTAAAGTTTTTTCGATTAGAAAAAAATGCAAACACTTTTTCATATTTTGTTATGTTCTCAAATATAACTTAGATGTTGAAAAACTAGCTATTTCTTTTATCAGTGCAGTCTTATCTGTGTTTACTCATAGATTGTGTACTGTTTCTTTGTGCATCTTCTCATTTGAATTAAGGGAGTTCCTCTAATTTGCACAAGACGTAATATTTTCTGTGATTACAACATCACCATGGGATAACCCTCTGATTTTCACCAGCAAAGAAAGGCTTAAATCCATATAAAGCTGGCTAGAGGGGCAAGAGAGAGAGAGAGAGAGAAATGGGGAGGAAACCAAATTGGTGCACTCAAATAGATCACTATGCCTCTGCTCTTTAGATGAGCTGTGTTGGGATCTGAAGTGCAGAGCCATCAATATACTGATGATATTTAGCTTGATCTGGCTATCCCAGATCTGGCTGGAAATGCTAAATTTATGTCCCAGGACCGGGAGACTGGATGGGTCAAAGCAAGTTAAAGTTGATACCAAGATATGTTCAGAACTCTTGTTCCACGTGGTGTCAGTCTGAGATGTCTTCTAGGAGAAACTAGTAGTGATGTTCCATTTTCATGAACTAAGGGGTCCTGAGGCCAGAAAATGTTACATTTTGGTGATGGCACTGCCTCTTCCGGAAGGGAGATTGGTTCTTTGATAATAGCCTTCCAGAAACTGATACAACCAAGCTTTTCTGGAAGGCTTCTGGAGCACAATTGTCACCAGTTATGTTTTACTGGTTTGGTTTGTATATTACTATGATTCTGTGAGAGGAAAATCCTGATTTCTCTGGTGCTTGACAATCTTATTATTCATAGTAAAGTAGCATTTATTATTTTCATATTTTAAATATTTTGGGGGGGGGTGTCGATGAATAATCTAAAACACTGAACCTTGGCAACTTGAAGAGGTGTGGACTTTAATTCCCAGAATTCCTTAGTCAGCAAGGCTGGTTGGGGAATTCTGGGAGCTGAAGCCCACACCACTTCAAATCACTAAGGTTGAGAAACACTGATCTAAAACATCATGAGCTGAAGAGTTTGAAGAGCCCTACTATTAAACAAAACAACTCTGCCCTGACTTTATATGTTATATTTCTTCCTTCCAGGGTGCCCGTGTGGAGATTGAAGCTATTGCCGTTTCGGAACTCCTTCAAGATGCCTCACCAGCTAAAATCTAGCAGCTCTGATTTCTTTTGCCATGGTCATTCTCACTATCTATAGGATTCAGTTCTGCCATTGATTCTCTCAAATAATGTTATTCCTGAATTGTAAATCTAACTCATTTAGGTGTATTTGGGTGGGCAGATTGACGCACAGGCACCACTGCACCATTAAGGCTATCTCTTTATTCACGGTATAGCAATGTCATTAGTCTCAATGACTTTAAGATGTGTGCTGCCTGGGGAATTTTGGGAGTTGAAGTTCATACATCTTAAAGTCACTGAGGCTGAGAAACATTGGAATATAGTATGAGTAAAGGATACTACAAGACTGTGCTTAAACACGTTTTGAGGGGGGAAAGCAATAGAAGTCTTCAGATAAACTTGTCATAGATAAGAGAGAGTAGATTTTCTAAAATTTGGGAGTCACGATTAACCACTAGCTGTGTACTACATTAAGCAGAATCGTATATTTTAAAACATTAGAAGAAAAATCTATGAAGAATAAATCAAATTGCTGTAACACTGATCAGTGTTGATAACATCAGTTTTGACTCTTTTTTTTAGAAAATTAGTCATTAAACTTAACCAGATCACACTTTGCCTGATTCAGAAGATAATATTCAAAGCTGCTACAAATTTTGTAATGAGAAACATGACAATACATTTTGGGTAGTGTTTATATATTTTTTCTACAACTAATTGGCTTTTGAAGGAAAATGCTTAATAATTACATAATAACATCACATTTATTTATTTGTAAAAGTGTGTTTGGGCTTTCTGAGTAGATCTTCTAATAGTCAGGTTTAGGGATGTGCTCAATTAAGATTCAGTTTGGATCCTAATTCAGTAGCGTGGAAAACAGCCTGCCTGTCCAAATTAGAATGTCAGTTCAGAACTATTCAAATGTTGTTTTTTCCTCCACAACAAATCAGTATAACTCTTTGTGTGATTGATTGATTGGTCTTACTAGATATTGTCACAAATCCTTTTACAGGAAATTCCAGACAAATAGGCATTTTAAACAGAGCACTAGTATTATGCTAGGCACTCTATTTCTTTTTAATGATCAATTATTGTTGCACTATTAAGATTTTTAGACACTCCATAGGAGAACGTTTGCCAGCTTTCATATGTCTAGAATCAGGGATTGATATCATGCAACTTTTACCATGGTTTTATTGCATCTACCTCATAGTTATTTGGTCTCCAAATTCTAGCTTGCATAGAATAGCATGAGGAAGAACTGAGCTTTGGTTGCACTTGGGACATGCAGGCCAAAATGTCAGAAAACTAATACTGTCCTTACATGTAATTTGACCATAAGGCAGGATTAGAATTTACTGTCTCCATTTCTAGCCTGGTGTCTTTAATCACTATACCACACTGGCTGTCATATAAACAAATATAGGTAGTACTCAGTTGGTACAGTTAATAGCTAATTAAATGAAACCCCATGGGACAGTGCTGGACATATGTTAGTTCTGTGGTTAAGTGAATTATTTGCGGTCATCGAGTGGAATAGCACGTGACTGTGATTTGCAAATTACTGCCAGCTTCTCAACTGGTTGTTTGTCAGAACAACATGTCTATTAAACTCAAATGGTGATTGTGTGACTGCAGGCTGCTGCAACTGTCTTAAATGCATGCTAATTGCCAAATGGCTGAATGGTGATCACACGATTGGGGATGCTGCAATGGTTGTAAGTTTGAGGACAGTTGTAAAGCTGTATTTTCAATGCCAATGTAAGTTTCAATGGTCGTTAAATGGGGCATTCATTAACTGAGGACTACTGTAGATCTGGCATACAGGGATGCAGAGTGGATTTCTTTGTGAGCAAACCTGGGGAATTCTTGCTACTAAATATTGGAAATTCTGTTTAAAGCATACAGATGAAGATGAACAGCATAAGAAACAGAAGTGGTATCACTGCCTAAGATTACTACTAATCTCCCAGAGGTTGTGGACAATGTATTCCTAAATACAGGTGATCCTTTTGGTCTTACAACCACAATTGGGCCCAAAATTTCTGTTGTTAAGTGAGATGTTTGTTAAATGAGCTTTGCCCCATTTTATGACTTTTCTTGCCACAGTTGTTAAGTGAATCACTGCGGGTGTTAAAATATTAACATAGTTGTTAAGTGAATCTGACTTCCCCATTGACTTTGCTTGTCAGAAGGTCGCAAAAAGTGATCACATGACCCTGGGACACTGCAACCGTCATGAGTCAGTTGCTAAGCATCTGAATTTTGATTACATGACAATGGAGATGTTGCAACAGTCGTAAGTGTGAAAAACTCTCGTAAGTCACATTTTCAGTGCCATTGTAACTTTGAATGGTCACTAAATGAATTGTTGCAAATCAAGGACTACCTATAGCTGGTTGAGATTAAAGCTGGTTGAGATTAAAACTGAATATTAGGAAGCATTTCCTAACAGAGTTGCTAGTGGTGGATTCCAACTGGAAGTTTTCAAATGGGGGGGATGGCCATCAATAATTCATCCTATAAGATGCCTTCCATTTCATAAGTTGCATGATTCTAAAATCTATCAGCTACAAAACCTTTCCTGAGTTGTACCAAGTATGTAGTTAATACATTTTCTACAATACCCATAGACATTTACCCAATAGACTTCCATATTTGGACAACATTACCATATTCCACAAATATATTATTTATTTCAAAGTTTAAGGTTACATTTTAGACTTTGAGAAGGCATGAGACCAGCCATATCACACAAATAGCAGCAAAGAATAAATGTGTTTCTGAAAATGAGTGAAGCACAGTTCTGCTCACTTTATTGGTTGCATAGTTTAAAGAATACTGTACTCAATCATTTATTTCATTTTTAACCTAACATTTACAATATAATTGTTTTTTAGTAGGCTATCTCTAATTTTTAAATGTCAACAATTCATACTCATGCTCATCTAAGTATTTCGAGGGCCGTAATCACTATTTCATTAGTTTCCAAGAAATGAAATTTGTATTTTCTTTCCTATACCATATTAAAGAAATAAGATCAATGCTATAAATCAGTCTAACCCCACCTGGTCCCCTTCCAGATGAGAATTACAATTCTTACATGTTCACAAGAAGCTTCACCTAAGAAATTTAATGCAATTAAATAATCCATGGCTGCAAAAACTCCACTGGAATTTGGTTATTTTCACCCTAGTTTAGACCATATACATTCTTAGATCTAAGATTATCTATAATCACATTTACAATTTATATTATTTGTGCTATATTATCCTTCATATTTATTTTCTACCTAAAGCAAGTAAAGGTGTTATGCAATTTGTAGTCCTATTGAAACAATAGCAGAGGCACTTTCTGGCAGGTGTGATGGTTTAACAATGCAGTTCCTCGGTGGTGCCTTGGCAACTTGATTTTTTCATTAAATTTCTTAAAATGGTTTTCACTTAGTATTTGGTAGTTGTGATAAGTTTATACAAGCTTTTATAAAAACTAGATTTTTGTCAAACAGGAATATAAATTTTAACTGAGCAATTAAGGATAAGGTCCAGCCAGAAGCCATAAAATTTAGCCATGAAGTCCAGCCAGAAGCCCTGGGTCATTCTTCATTAGCTTGTTCTGTAATATAAAGGCAAAATTTAAAAAGTGATAAAGATCTTCAGGTGAATAATCTTTGAAGTAAAGCTATGTGCACACACCATGAAAATTTGCTAGTGCTTTTTATGTAAAAAAAACACAAATAGAATAAGCTTTTAAAAAGTTAAATTTCAGATTGGAAATGGAGATCTTGAATAGAATCCTAAAACAATTTAGATCCTAAAGCTGAACAGAAAGAAGAGATTCTAAAAAGGAATAGATAATCTAGATAGCCAACTAGATCAAGGATGGGTAATTTGCAGCACTGCAAACATTTCTAAAAGAGAACCAGTTTGATGTAAAGGTTAAGATAACAGGCTAAAAATCAAGAGACTGTGAATTATAGTCCCACCTTAGGCACAAAACTGACTGGGTGACCAGTCATTCTCTCTCTTCTCTAGGAAGCACACAATGGCAAATTACTTCTAAAGTCTTGCCTAGAAAATGGCAGGGACGTGTTCAGGTAGTTGTTGGGAGTTAGCAGAGACTTGGAGGTACACCCCCCCCACACAAAATATTTTATGAACTGCAGCCCCCAGTCTACTCAGCATAACCAAAGACCAATTCCTACCTTGGAGGACTATATGCTCTCACCAGGTAAAGGAGATCACTCCTTCGCTCAGGGAGGGGATAATAGAAGACAATCTAGTAGAAACAATCCAGGTTGTAGTCCATTAAAAAGAAATTTGAAATAATATTGTGTCTGTATGTGTGCGTGTATGTGTGTATCTCAGCACTGTGGTAACCTGTAGCCAACCCTTATGGGTCCTAGTTAGTACTTTGATGGGAGACAGTTAGCTTTTTTCCTCCCTGAAATAATTTTAAAGTTTCTCAGGAAAGAAACCTCTGCTGTCAGAAACAGTAAAAAGATAGTGAAGAACAAGAACTGCTTGTTCTTTTTTGTTTGTCTTTACTTGCTTTGACTTCCAGGTAGTCGGAAGAGTGAGAATGGGAAATCTCAAAGCTATAACAATAATCTGATTCTTATTAAAACAAGTTTGGCAAATAGTAACTATGGAATTAAGAGTGTTTAATTAAGCATCTCATTTTCCAAGTACTTCCAGCTATTATTATCAGCTAGTTGGTTTACATCAGAAGATTCAAGGCTATGCTTTCACTTTTAAAACAGCATCCTGACTGAACAATAGGGTGAGGGTATAGAAACCAAATGCTAAATCTGTCCAATTTGCAGATTGCTTTGATGCAGCCTTTCCTGAACACCCGTTACAGTATTTCTTTCCTATGGTGCAGAAAATTATGCTAAAAAAATTTCAACAATAATCTTTGTAGGGGAGTGACAGGAGGATTATAGGGGAAAAGAGGAATGACAAGTAAAGAAAGGTGGAAATGTGAAGGGGCTAACAAATCACAAGTCAAACATGAACCAGCAGTCTCCTGCACTGCTAAAAAAAAAACAAAATGCAATTACTATGTTAACAGGAGCATTAGAGCCTAGATCAATGATGGTGAACCTTTTCAGCACCGCATGCCCACAGTGCACGCACGCATACCCAAAATGCAATGCGCACCTGTGCCCCGTGCACACGCCCCCCGCAAATGCATGTGCACCCCCTGTGCATGTGCGGCAGAAACCTGAAGACCAGCTGGCTGGTGGGAAGTGCACACGCATGCGCGGCTGAGCCAAGCTGGGGCGACAGCGCAGGTGCCTACAGAGAGGGCTCTGCGTGCCATCTGTGGCATGCATGCCATAGGTTCACTACCACGGGCCTAGATTATTGGGATTTAACTGTAGCATTTACTTTACCCTATTCAGACATTATTTAGAATTTTTGTCTAGTTCTGGATACCCCAGTTCAAAAAAGACAATGAATTTAGAGAAAGGCTACGAAAACGGTGAGGAGTCTTGAAACCAAGCATTTTGAGGAACAATTAAAGCAGGGGTGTCAAACTCATGTCGTCAGGGCGTCATCACGTGACATATTGCAACTCATTAAGCAGATTGTGACCGTGACTGATTTTATGACTTGTTTTGTGGCAGTCATTAAGCAAATGCTGCGGTCAGAAAGTGAACCTATTTTTTGCCATGGGTGTCTTTGCCAGAAACCTAAAGTAAATGCCAGTTTCTGGTTAAAAAAAATGAATTGTGATCACATGACTGCAGGATGCTGCAAAGTCCATAAATGTAGACTGATTACCAAATGCCCAGAATGCTCATGTGGCTGTGGAGTCAATGGCAGCTGTTGCAACTTTGAATCTGGGTTGTAACTAGTCTGGGAGCTACTTACTTGAATGGTCACTAAGTGAGCAGTCACAAGTTGAGGCCCACCTGTTCTCCATTGCCTCAGAGGACAGGACCAGAACTAGTAAGTTAAAACTAAAAGGAAAGAGGTTCAAACCAGAAATGAAGAGGCTATTTCTGAATGTACATAGGCAGCCACATAAAAGTGGTGATTTTTTTTGCTGGAGGTCTTCAAACAGGGCAAAAAGATATCTTTGTAGTGCACTGCACAAGAGGTGAGACTATATGACTTTTAAGGTCACGTCCATCTATGATTCATCCTATATCTCTAATTCTCTTTTGAATAGGCATATTCATCATGCCTTCTGAAACACTTTCTCAAAGAAATTCCCAGCAAACGTACATATCAATTCTGTAGAACACACAAGAATATCAATATAACATACTGTGTTCTTAATATATTACATTGTATTACATTTTTATGTTCTCCATCAACATACCTATCTCCGTGACCAGTGTAGCTTCTCTGGTTTCTTCTTTTGTTTCCGAGGCCCCAGATATTATCTCATGGTGTGTCTCAGTTTCCACCTTTTCTCCTGCCTCACCTGGTACAGTAACTATAGAGATCAAGGCAAGGAACACTGAAAAGAGCACTGAGTGTCTCAACAAACTATAGATGTTACTCTGTCAGCCATAGATTTTCTTTGACTAGGAAAAAGCACAAGAGATACCTAGTATTGCTGCTGAGATATAGGTACTTCTTTCTTAGAAATTCAGTCACTAAATGCTCTTTGTTTATCATTGCAACTATTCATATCCTTCATGTTAGTTTTTTTTGTGGCTGAAAATTTTTTGGTAAAACTATTTAAAAATTAAATTGCTAAAGTTATATTAAACCATTTTGATTTATTGGCATTCCAAGTCAAAACATGTAGATATGCACATAGATGGAATTCCCATTCCCTAAAAATTTATCTACTTTGTTACAGTAATTCAATAAAATACTACAGATGTTGTTTCCAGCAGGACACATTTTTCATAGATCCTGTCATAGTGGTACAGTATAAGAATCTATATTTGTAGGTCACAATTATCCTTAAAAAAGAGCTTGTCGGGTCTTATGTAAAAATGCAGGATCACCATTACTTCCTCCTTTCCATTATCATCTCAATTTCTATGCATTGTTAGACTGAACAAGATGTACCATAAATCAATGCAATATGGCACTTGGACAAAGGAAAAAAAAAGATTCCAGTAGTCTAAACCAGACAAAACACAGTACTGTATTTTGGGTCAACAATTCATACAAGCATCAGAATAATTTTATCTGACCTGAAATACAATATTCTTAGCAATGAGCAGATCCACCTGCAGATTAGATGGTTTTGTCCCATTTGCATATATTAGCTAAATATACCGCTAGATAGAGCTTTCCCATGTAGTTACTATCTAATTACCATTTTATCTGGTAAGCATTATTGGAAGGAGGAACAAACAAGGAAAAATTAACACCTGACAGCATGTGGTCATTTAATCTTGAACAGCTGTTATAGCCTTTTTATTATTTTTCCAGGAAAAATTATTGCTATTACTTTCAAATACTCAAATATCCACTGAGAAAAAGTTTCTGCTCCCAGACAGAGGACTCAGAATGTTGGGGCAATATGCTGATTCCGTAAACCACTTAAGAGAGGGATGTAATTGTGAAATGGTATCCAAGTGTAAGCACTATTGTTATTCACACATTAAATAATTGTTTGAGCATACATGGCAGAATCTGTCCCTTGAAATTGCAAGAGAATATTTATTACCCTCTGTTAGCTGTTCCTCTTCATCCATAAGCAGTTCCGTCACAATTTCTGTTACAAAACATCGGATTTCATCTGTTGAAGGTGCAGGTGTGCCCCCTTCTGAGATTTCAGTAGGTTCAGGCTTCTTGTCCTGGAGAGATTCTGAAGGTGAAGAACCAGCAGCTTCTGTGGCAACTTGAGGATTGCTAGCCAACTCTGTTGACTCCACAGCCTGAGGCCCACCACCTTCAAGGAAGTCTAAAGATAAGCATTGACTTCTGTCAAGCTTTTCTTCTAGTGCCATTAGCTGAGGCTCTGTACCCTCAGGATCCACTCTGTGACAGGTAGAAAGGTCACATTTTGCTATTTCCTGAATTAAAGCATCAGGCTCCCCTTTACAGAGATCCTCATCTGTTTTTTTCCAAGAAGATCCAAGCTTCACCTCCTCTACGGGTTCAAGTTTAGTCTGGTCAAATCCTGTGTCATTTTTATCTGTGATAGACAAGCTGTCATCTGATTTCCCAGTGTTGATCAGATATGTGTTTTAAAGAAGAAAGAGAAAGAAACAAATAAATATTTACAATCATTTTTAATCATCGAGTTATCTTTTTATGAATGTTCTGCATTTTGTTTCCTTCTGAATTTGCTATTTACTCACCTTTCATCCTACCCATATGATTTATAACTTATGAAATTGTTATTCTTTAAGGTACCAATGTTGCTTTGCTCTAACTAATCGCTGGGAAATAATATGGACAGAACTGTATGGATTTTAAATACATATATACCACTGTGGTTACAAAAAGGTAAAAGAGCTAAGGCCCGGTCTTTCTGAGAAGTTCAGACTGATCCTCTTCCTATGTTCAGAAAAATGCTGAAACTGTTCCAGAGGGCATTACACAAGATTTGGCCATCTGTGCTTTTATATTTGTTTTATCTTTGATTTCACTGTTATTTAGTTTTTATCCCTACTTACAGTTGTTTTTCTTTATATCATGCTAACTACCAGAAGTCCTTTCACTGTGGTGGGATATAATGGAGGAATCTTACATTTCCCACAATATACATACATATACAAAATCAAAATCAGAAAAAAAAAATCCTTGAAGGGAAGACGCAAAAAAGCAACCTAAACAGCATATTTGTACATATAAATTATTACCTGCTGTTCGTAGAAATCCAAATAGTAAAAGAAACAGAATGGAGTATCTTAAGAGATGCTTAAAGCATCTGAAAACTGATCAAAATTACTTCATAGCCCAACATTTTAATGCAGGTCCCATGTGAACAGGTTCATTTTCTGTAATATTTATGAATTATATCATTAATCTAAATAAATAAATATATATATACTACTTCAAATACTATTATTATTGCTATTTATGTTTTAATGATTACTGGCTTGTAAACTGTCCAGAGTTGCCTGTAGCATAGTCACCTTTCTGAGATCAGTATTAAAAAACTGTACCAGTTAGCAGACTTTGCTTTGCTTCACATTTCAATGCTGCTGTTTTTCTGACTGTACAATTATAAAAATATTATTAGTCCTAACAGCATATATTGTATGTAACACTGGTCTTTCATATAATATATTTTCAAAGCATGTCAGATGGATTAAGAGATAATTTAGAAGAGTTAGAATATCATTTTAAAACTTTACTAAAATAGTCACATATTAGCAGTTGTATAGTTCCTCAAAAACAGAAATGACAAAACTGATTTAAGACTTTAAACTACAAAAGTAGAAAATGTTTATTTTAAAGTACAACCCTAAAATTAGTCAGAAATACTTAGAATTTATCACATCAAAGTGCACACAAAAATGCAGTTTTTATCAACATTTTCTACATGAGTTGATTTTGAAGAAAGCATATTTTTACATAGCTATCTTTCAAACTGATACATAATCCTCATTAGTTTCAATTCATCTCAAAATTTTAGCAGTTCAACCATTGTTTTTCTTGATTTGGCAAAAAATGCTGAAAATAAACATTAAGGACAAACAAACTTGCAAGAGAGCAATCTGTCATTATTGATCAGTTATAAATAACAGTTCTATGCTAATTTGTTAAAATAGACTCAATTCAACAAAGTGAGGATTTATTCCTCAGGATCTACTTGCATGTTTCTAAAATGGAATTTTATGACTAGGTCCATCCATAATGATTAAGTGGTTTCCTCTTGATTTCTTCTAAGTGCCATAGAGAAGGGACAGCTGTGCGAAAAGGGGCAAGACCAGAGCAAAGCTTAACTTGCAATGGGGGGTGGGTGGAAATTACCTGCCCTCCGATGATGGAATGGGATACACAAAGGGGAAGTCAACGAGGGCAGAAAAGAACAGGCTGTCCTGGAGAATTAAAGTCAACGTAAGCAGCTCTTCAGTTGCAGACGTTGGTTGGTTGGTTGGTTGGGGGGGGTGGGTGGAGGTGGGGAAGCTGCCTTTCCTAAAATCGTTATCCTTTCTCCGCGTTGATTTAGCTTTCTTATCGGCCAGGCTTTTCCAGCCTTGAATGCCTTACGCTCCCTTTCCCCCAAACTCCGCTTCTTGCAGGGCGACTCCTCCACTTTGGCGCGCGTTAAAAACCGCCGAGCACTCAACTCACCGCACTGGGGCAACCCGTTGGCCTCCGGGGATTTGGGAGTTTGTCGGCCGAACTCCTTGACTTTGGTCTGAGCGCTGCTCGAGCACCCCATGGCGTGGTTATAGCACCGGCTCCCAAGGGCGCCAGGCACCCAGGTGAGTCTTCTCGGCTGTGGCGGCAGGTGAGACCCCCGGCGAGTCCGCTCTCCGCTTCCTGCCAGGAAAGGAATATGCACAGATGGTTCCTCCTCGGACGCGTAAAAAAGCCCAACCAAAGCACACATACACACACACACCTACCGCGTTGCGCTGGCAGAGAAACTCACCCCTTGTCCACTCGCGTGGGAGAGTGTTTATCGCTCCGGCTCGGTTGCCATAAGAACGGCTCGGTGAGGGGTAGTTTCCAACAAGCCGCCTCTCAGACTTTCGGCATGCCCGGTCTTGGTGTGGGGCGCAGGCGCATTTGCGTCGGGCCAGAGAGACCACAGGAGAGCGAGAGAGTTAATGGCAGTTACAGGCGGCGATTCTGCTAAATGGGCTGAAGGCGACGTTTCGCCAAGCGCCCCCTCCTCCCCATCCAACTTTTGCTGATTCCAGGCATACACAATCCCCAAATCCTTTCTGACACGACAGTGGTAATTTTCAACAACCCTTCGCTGTCTTTTCATAATGCCTCAGATAATCGGAATTAACCATCCCTTCAGTGTGCTAAATGCATCCAGAGCTATAACCAACTTTCCACCTGATATGTGGGCCTGTGTTTCCTCAGCCAGGAAGGACACATCCCAAAATGCCAAACGTCCTTGGTATGGCTGCCACGGTGGTAAATGCAGTTCAAAAAACACCACTTCAGATTATTTGGGGCAGACCTGCATGTGGATAATGCAATCCTTAACTAGCAACAAAGGACACTTAAGGAGCCCCTAAAAGTTATGTTTGGCAAGGCCAATACTACCTCTTATTGTTACTTTTCTTTTTCGTTATTTTTCCCCTTATCATATTTTGATGATGGGCCTTGTGCATCTTAGCTCTGGGTGCATGGGTGTTGTGTGCCTGTGGTGGGATGCCATTTGCTCCTGACTCAGACAATAGGCCTTTTGTTTTAAACAATTACACATTTACTTGGTTGTTTGGTGATTTGGTCTGCATTGCACAGGTATGGTCACCATTATGATTTACGTTTTGAAAACTAGTTTATTTCCTTGTGAAAGAAAAGCAAAACAAATATTGCAGGTTTTTAAATTATCTTAAATAGCTGTTGCATCAGGGTGCCCATGTGGGTGATGCAGCTAGTAATTGTTTAACCTTCTGAACATTTGCAACATACCAGCCACAGATGGGAAATGTGGAACATACAAGCTGGAGGCAAGTTTGTACAAAGCAGTTAATCCAAGGCAAACAGTTTTTGTGTTTGATTAGAAAACATTCACATGCAATGCAAACATTAATGAATACTGTACCAAGTACATGGCTCTTTCAGATGCAGTCATAAACATGAAAGTAACAAGTTATAGAAATATCTATTGGATATCTATTGGATTCTACAAGACTGATATTCATTATATTTCTACTATAGGGAGCTAAAAAGTGATTGGGAGTATGTTCCTGAAGGCCACAGTTGAATTTGTTTCCAGTTGAATTTGAAGCCTATTTCAAGTTGCTCGTAATAGTTTTTTCATGAGTCCCAGACCATCCAATTTTATAGTGTTCATTCTGCACCTTTAATTCAATGGAACACATTTTGCTGATCCTTCCCTTGGATACATCTGACATCAGTTATTAATTCTGCTTGATTCATTATGTAGGTCATACTGTGGAACAAACTGGCATTGGAGTTGGAACAAGCCCCTTCCTTATTAGAGCTTAGGAATTGGCTCAAAACATATGTTAATTATTTAACTGCTTAACTTTTCAAAACAATTTAATTATTTTAAAATATACATTGTTTTAGTTTAATAATGTTTTAATAATGCTTTAACAGTATTTCTATGAGTCACCACAAGCCGTTACAGGAGGTTTAATATGCTCTAAATAAATGAACATGGGTATTTGTTAGGTTGTATTATCCATCTATTGGCTGTATTTTATTCATTTGATTTGTATTTCACTTTAATTATTTTTTTTGCAATATACATAATGCTGACTCCTTTTATTTTCCTCACAACAATCCTATTAGGATGGTTTGGGCTGAGAGTGACTGATCCAAAGTCACCAACTGGTTTCCATGCCAAAGGAAGAAGTGTTAGTTTCAAGTTCAACACTTTAACTACTATATCAAAATTTATATGTATGTTTTGAGATGTACACTAGGTGTTATTATTTTTTAGATTTTGTCTATACTTCCGCAGTCTTTGTTTTTTCAGGTTTTTAAAATCTGTTTCCTGACTGGTGATAGAATGACAAAAATATCAGTGTTGATTCAGCAGATTGCAACCTTCCAAAATTCTCATTGTGTTGGATTTGGAACAATGAGGTCTATTTGGTTTCTAGACCCTAAATGAATAGGACAGTACATGCATCAGAGGTAATTGAATGAGCATGTTTACACTTCCTTTATAGATAATTTATCATGAACCTCAGTCTGCCACTTTTAATCTCATAGGAAGAAAACTAATTAGTGTGGTTGCCAAAATGGAATTTTAATAAAGCCCCTTGCCTTGTTTGATGAGAGAAATGCATGAAAGAAATGTCCAATGTCTGCTAATTTTACAGAGTGTTCGAGAGGTTCTGAATATGGTATTACGATAACAATGTTCACAGTGATAAAATACCAAACCGAGTTGAAAGGTAGCAGTAAGGTAAACTGTACAGGTAGCCCTCTACTTACAATCACAATTGGAACCAGACTTTCTGTTGCTAGGTAAGGCAGTTGTTAAGTGAATCATGCAGTTGTTAAATGGATTCTGCTTCCCCCATTGACTTTGCTTGTTGGAAGCTCACTGGAAAGGCTGCAAATGGGGTTCATATGACCCCAGGACACTGCAATTATCATAAATACATGACAATTGCCAAAACACCCAAATTTTGATCATATGAATGTGGGGATTCTGCAACAACAATAACTATGAGTACTGGTCATAGGCCACGTTTTTCAGTGTCATGCTAACCTTGAATGGATACTAAATAAATGATTAAATGATGAGGACTATCTGTAAATCAAATGAATAAATAATACAACTAACTTAAATGGCCCTTTTGGTTCCACCGACAAATTATTTGTCCATTTGCAAAGTAACAGACTTCAAAGAATCGTATAGATTTGAGAAAAATAACTTGATAGCTTCATCTTTTCAGTGCAGATGCAACTGTCTTAATAGAATGAAGATATGTTGTTGCCTGAAATTAAAAAAAATATCTGCCCTTTTATATATAAAAGTTGACTGGACTGGTCACCAAACCTTACTTTGATGATAAGAGAATATCCACCACACTATTAGATGTGGTAGCCTGTTATAGAAGGACCAGGACAGGGTCTGCATTAATACATTTACTGGAAGACATTTAGACTGAGTTCAAACTATCTTCCTTGTGCAGGAATCCAAATGAATCCTTTCCTCCTAGTTAGCATTTTGCCATTTTCACTTAGCAGTTTTCTTTATTTTGAATCCATTATATTAGCTTTTGTTAAAATTCCAGTGCAATCCTTGAACATTTATATTTATTCTATTCCTCATGATCAAACTGTATTATTCAGTTACTACATTCAAATAATAGGAGTTATCAATCAGTTCTCTGACATACTGATAAGACATTTGTTTTCCTATATTAAGAATTCAGTGTTAGCTAGATGGCAGTAGTCAGCACCTGGCTGATCTCAAAAAGCTAAGCTATGTCTAGAAATACTCTGCATATAAATATTTATAGTTATGACCCACTGATTATTTCCTAAAACAAAGTGAATAGCAAAAATCTGGTGGGAAAGAAATTTACTGTTAATCCAGGTTGGATTAGAAAATAGCAGGATGGTGGTTATTTATGTTCAAAGATGCTTCTTTGATAACTGGGACAACACAGATTTTACATTCCAAAATGTCAGAAAAATATCAATTATTCATCCCTGTTTTACGACAAGATGTTCTAGGACCAAAGTTTGACGGATCTGTTTGACCCATATCTCACTATTTCATAGATAACTGTTTTATTCAATTTAGTACAATAATCTCTTGAAAGTGGCTCATCTACCTTCCCCATTGTTTCCATTCTTTGATTTTCATGAATCTTGCCAAACACTTTTTCTAGTCCCATCCCATTATCCTCCCCCCCTCCCAATTATAATTAAGTTTGTTTCTATACTATTACAAACATGCAGTTTTGGGGGCAACAGCATGACACAGATTTGCCATTGTCTTTTTCATTGTTCAATCCAGTCTGGAGAACTGCTGTTTCCCCATTGTTTCTTTACCAAGCCAGTCCCACTTAGCTTCCATGCCAAAAGCTCCAAAGTGGTAGCACTTGTTGAGACAAAAGCTTGTGTAGTTCTACTATAGGTAAGAGCTTGATGGAATGGTAATTTTAAGCTTACCAGTAATTTGAAGAAGGCAGCAGAAATTTATGGATCTAGAATGGACTTTCCCTAGTTGCTGAGATCAAAGCAGATAGGAAACACAGCAGATAATTAAGACACTTTGCTACCTAAATTCCTTTCCTCTAAAAACTGTGCCTTATCAATATAAATTAGAGAAACTGGGATTATCTTTTCCTAGCAATCACAATGCCCATCTTCTATGTCTAACCTTTCCGTTTATACAGTAGTATCCACATTTTGGGTGTATTTTAACAGTTTACCAATGAAATTATACAGTACTTGTTCATGATATCATTAAAACTCACTGTGTGGAACAAATCCGTGCACATGTCCCTCAATCCCAAATGCCCTCTATTTTGCAAATTAAAGATTTTAAGGAGATTTACATTGTGCATGTTGAGGAACGCAAGAGGTTAAATGAATCCAGTTTGCTGGGACAATAATCCAAGTAAGTATGGTGCTAATTTTCATTTGAAAATATTCAGGATTCCACATATTATCAATTTTGACTTTCTTTCCTCCAGAGACAAAACTCTACATGCAGTTGTTACCCATAAAACTCAGGCACCCAAGTTGATGTGGAGTTAAAAAATACCTAGTCTCAGAATTTGAAATACACCCAGTATCTTTGCAAAGTAGCTTTTCCATCGCCATCACCTACAATACAAACCACAAGTACTTGAGGCAAGGCAAAAGGCATTAAGGGGGTGAAGTCTTTGTATAGGGTACAGAAAAAAATGAAACATATTAGATTGCTTTAGCTCAAAGAAAAAACATGGTTTCCTAAAGTTGAAAAGTAAGCAAAGATGCTATGCTAAAATGCTAAATTTACCTATATTAAAATGCTAACAATGAACTCTAAAATTTTGTGCAGCTGTTCTATACAGCCAAACTGACATCCTCCGATTATTCATTTCTGAGCTTGGCAACTTTAAGATGTGTGGACCTCGATTGACACGGAGAAGTCTGGAAATTGCCAAGATTGAGAAACACTGCTTTACCCTTTGCACCATAAACCAGGATAAAGCTTGTGCCCCGCATAAACCTATGGAAAAACCGCTAGCTTTATGAAGTGCGGCAGTCTCGCCATTGTTGCGCGCGCATCCTCAATTTCAGCTAGAAAAAGCCGCTAGAGTTTTCGGACGGGGAGGGACGAGTTGTCTGTTCTCGCGAGAGTCGCTGTCGGTCGCGCTGACTAGTGTGGTCCTACGCGTTGCCGCGAGAGACTTCCTTTCCTCGTTGCCCGGCCATCTTGGAGGCGCTCCTCTGGTGAGCGGGGCCTGGGCCTGGGCCTTTGGGGGAGGGGGCTGCCTTGGGTGCGGGGTGCGTTTGGCGGGTGGAAAACGGCTGTGGTCGGGTCGGCCGCAGTGTTGACTCTTTTCCTTTTGCGCAGGCAACGGCAGGGCCGACGTGAGCCGGCAAGATGGTGGCCGCCAAGAAGACGGTGAGTGAGCGTGCCGGCCAGCCGGCTGACCTGACGATAAAAGGGGATAACCGGGGATCCCGAGGCCAGAGCGTGTGGAGGGAGATAGCAGCGCTCCAACGATTGCAAAAGGCCTCTGACTTGAGACGACAAATGCCTGATCAAACGGGTGGATCATCGGAAGAGCCACCGATAACACCTAAGCAATAGCGATTGGGCCTTCCTCAGCCTCCTAGAGGACGCGGTCCATTTCGGAGTTTTCTGCCTAGTTATTGCTTCCATGCCGGTTGTCATATGGAATGACAAAGACAGATGCTATGAGATATAGAAGCATGTAAGGGTCAGTTTGTAGGTCTTTGGGTGATGGCCGTAGGTTTTGCTGCGTGCCGGTACCGTCTGTACTGTATATGCGCACATAGGGACAGGGTTTATATGGAAGATCGGGGCTTTGTTGTGAAAAATGCATGTGGCCGGGGGTTTTGCCGCAGCTGTTTAAATATTACTGAGTTTGGATTGCATAAGACTTTGCATAATATAAAGGTAAGATATACGTTAAAATGTCTTAAAATACATAGTAATCCATCAGTCAACTAGCATAAGGGTGTAGTGGCAAGATGATGGTAATATCCATTCGGTCGTATCTGACTTATGGGCCAGGTCTCCATATCTTCAGATCTTGCACTGTTTCTCTGAATTTTTCTATGCAAGTATGCTTTATTTAAAAAAAAATCAGTTCATCTGAAACTAACATGCTTTTGAATAAATGCATTCAGTTTATAGGCATTTTAAAAGATTTAGGTTTTGAAAGTATAGGCATATTAGGTTGAAAAGAAACATCAGTATTTGGATCTATTTAACCCTACTGGTTAAGCAATTCATATTATGAATTCTCTCTTGAAGTTACTCTTTATAGCTTGGGTAGAAGATTGAACAAGAACTGTAATAGAATTATAAGCATGATTAGCTTTTGCTCTCAAAACACTTAGTTTTTAAGGCTGGAAGATACAATTGTATTCTAATAACTCTTGACTGAACTTTTGAGAAAGAGAAAAATCCCAAAAATATTAGCTGTGTTTTAAATGGGATTCTTTGTATTTTGGTTGCATTGCACCATGTTAAAAAAGCTTGCAAATTATTAATGTTGAATAAAATGTTACATTTTGTGATGGGATCAATGTATAGAGCCAGGCATCTAGGGAGAAAGTAGACAAGGTATTTTAATGCATTATGTACTACAGAAGAGAGTCTGCATAATTTCATGTTGTGTGCCAGTTGCATCCTTTCCTGGAATACGAGCAGTCACTCATCCTCAGATCATCTCGGTTGGATTACTGCTACATGCTCTTCATAAGGCTACTCATGAGGAGTGTTCAGATACTACAACTGGTACAGAATGTGGAAGTGTGGACAGTTCTGGAGGTCCCTTTAATGGCACATGTGACACTGCTGTTACGCATGCTGCATTGGTTACCGGGTTTTTTTTGGGTGGGGGTTGTCTAATTCAAGATATTGGTTATTATATTTAAAGCCCTTTATAGCATGGGTCCAAGGTATTTGAGGAGCCACGTCACCCAGATGAGATTAGCCCACCCTGTTTGCTCCAGTAGAAGGAGCCCGCTTTGGATCCCCTCGGCCAAACAATTTCAACTGGTAGAGTTCAGAAGAAGGGCCTTTTCTGCTATGACCCCTGGCTTCTGGAAAATTCTCTTGCTGGAGGTGAGGTCCACCCCAAAACTCCTAGCCTTTGGAAGGGCCTGAAAACGTGGACTCTGCTGTCTGACTTGGGGCCCCAATGGAGTGTGCTACATTGAAGGTAACTGATGGGATAGAAAAGATCCGCAACCCCAAGTCGCCCATCATCTTGGCTTTTAGCTTTCCCATTTAACTCCTAATTTTAATTGCCTTGTATTATCTTTCCTTTTACTTTTTATTATATTGTGAGCTGCTGAGAGTTGCAGTGAGATGGGTGGCATAAAATTTAATAAATAAAATGCAGAAAACATTCTATACATCCACTCTTTTTTTAATTACAGAAAAAGTCTTTAGAGTCCATAAACTCTAGGCTTCAGCTGGTTATGAAAAGTGGTAAATATGTACTTGGATATAAACAAACTCTGAAAATGATTCGGCAGGGCAAAGCCAAGTTGGTTATCCTAGCCAATAACTGTCCTGCTTTGAGGTAAGTGTACATTTTTTGAACAGTACTTTTATTAAAGGATCACATAAAAGAGTTGCTTCCTTATAGTATTAATGAAAATGTCTTACCATCGAATGCAAGAAATCTACTTGACATGTTATTTTTGGCTTTTGTATATGCTTTTCAAATATATTAATCAATCAGGCACTGAATATCATTTTTTTTGCCAAAATTAGATTTCAGCAATGAAGGGAGGTTGGATGTCTCATTCCAACATTAATTTTATGATCTTGTGGGTTATTTTTTTTTTTAAAAAGCAGGAAGACTAGTACATGTGATAGGGTAATGTGAAGATAAAAGTTCTCAATAGATACAATAGAAGAAAACTATGATAAATTTTTTTAGGTTGATATGCTCATGGGAAATGTATTATAATGGTATGTTAGAATTGATAAAGTAAGTTCTGCTTGCATATAGCAATTGTATTAAGGATATTTATTTAATTTACATTGCCGCCTATTCGCCCATGGAGACTCAAGGCGGCTTACAGAATATAAAACCACATTAAAACAATAAAAACTAACAAAAAGAATCAAAGTACAATATAACAAACTCATCCCCCAACTCACCCCCGCCCTGAAAACAGCAGATCACACGAGCCATTTAATGGGCTCCATCCCGCTCTGGGTTCCCCAGGCCTGCTGGCAGAACCAAGTCTT
>JANHFL010004036.1:47332-62440 GCA_032468155.1 Oxyrhabdium leporinum | reverse complement strand
AGAGACGGTCCCTCAGATAACCTGATCCCAAGCCATGAAGGGCTTTAAAGGTGACAACCAGCACCTTGAATTGCACCTGGAAGCAAATTGGCAACCAATACAGCTCCTTTAGGAGAGGTGATAAATGTGCACACTGGGGTCTGCACAAACTCATGTGGACCGCTGCATTTTGCACCAACTGTAGCTTTTGGATGCTCTTCAAGGGCAGTCCCATGTAGAGTGTTGCAATAGTCAAGACGGGAATTGACTAGGACATGAACGACTGAGTAGGGGCTGTCGTCCAGGAAAGGGCGTAACTGGTGCACAACCTGCAGTTGCGCAAAGGCCTTCCTGGCCACGGCCGCCACCAGCTTTTCAAGCAGGAGTCGTGAGTCCTGGAAAACTCCTAGATTACGCACAGGGTCTGTTTGGGGTAGTGCAGGCAACATTGCAGGTTAAAATAAAATCTAGCCTTCATAATGCACTAGTCCCATAAAAATTAATGCAGTGTAAATTGAGATTGAATTAAATAGTTGTATTTTGTGTTTATTTTGTTCACTGTACAGTTCCTTTTGATAAACAGGTGGCTCTGTTTTAATAAACAAAAATGAATAAAAATTAGTTGTTAATGTCTTAACAGGAGATTCATAAGTACTCTGTTTATTTCTGTACCTTTAGAAAATCAGAAATTGAGTACTATGCTATGTTGGCCAAAACTGGTGTGCATCACTACAGTGGCAATAATATTGAACTGGGAACAGCTTGTGGGAAATACTACAGAGTATGTACACTTGCTATAATTGACCCAGGTATGTATATTCTATTTAGTATTTCAATGTCTGGATGAAGCTGTTATTTTAATTGGATATGCCCTTATCTTGGTCTATTCACTAGGATTCTCTATCAATTTTATTGAATTGAGAACTCTGCACTTCAATATGCTAATACAAAATCAATAGTGTTTGTAAAGCAAAAACCACATAATCTTATTTCATATGTGGTTTAAGAACTATCAAATAACATGTTGTGTGTACCTGTCAGGCTTTTAGTAAATATTTATACTTATATATAGGGTAATTGCCGTATTTTTTATACTATAAGATGCACCTACATTTAGAGGACGAAAATGGGCAATGACAAAGAAGGGGCGAGGTTCAGCACTGTAAAAGGACCTGCTGCCTTGGTCCATATTTTTCTCTCCATAAGATGCACAGACATTTCCACACACTTTTGGAGACGGAAAAGTGCATCTTATGGAGTGAAAAATGCGGTACATTCAGGCTAAATGACAATTGTTTGAATCAGTAAACACAGGTAGTGCTCAACTTACAACAGTTCATTTAGTCACCATTTAAAGTTACCGCCCCACTGAAAAAAATGACTTATGACCACTTTTCACATTTAAAATTGTTGTAGTATCCTAAGGTCATGCGATCAAAATTCAGATGCTAGGCAACTGGCTCAAAGTTTGTCAGTTGCAGTCTCAGTGTTATTCGATCACCTTTTGTGACCTGACAAGGGAAGCCAGATTCACTTAACAAAAATGTTATTAACTTAACAGCTGTAGTCATTCACTTAACAACTGTGGCAAGAAAGATGGTAAAGTGGGGCAAAACTCTTAAGTGCTTATAAAATAAAATAAAAGCAAAATAAGAGGCAGTCTTAAAGATAGTGTGCCTCAAAGTACACCTGACATCTCTTCAATTCCTAAAATGAGAACCTGGGGCAAGTCAAACTACTCTAGGGAGAGAGGTCCATAACTAAGGCATTTTCATTGGGAAAGGTTAACTTCTGGCTGTTGCCCATGAACCATTGATGGAAATACCATTAGATTCCTTGCTGATCTTAACTCATGATTTCCATGGGAACATGATAGTTTGTTACTTAAACTTTAATAAACTAACGTCAACATCTTAAAATGTAGTAAACACAAAAAAGATTTATATTCTCACTAAAATAACCTTTGTCCTGATCAAAAGAAAATCTGTTTGTCAGGACATTGAAATTGATACCTGACCAGTGGAGCAAATAATGTTAGTATTAAGCATCTGGTAACTATAAAGTCCATTTTTTGCTGTACGGGTTCTTAAAAAATGCAACAAAAGTAGAAAGTAATTTATCAGAGGCTAAGGATTTAAACTATATGTATTGGACGTGAGAAGTTAATTTATCTTAATGCAGAGTTAAATGCGAATATTCTCGCTGTTCTGGTTTGTACAGTAATCAGGGCAGGCTAGACATTCGCTATATTACCACTTTGCACTATGTCCTCAGGGCTGGTTGGTCTCCCTAGTTCTGATTTTTACCTGCAAGTTACACTAACTGATTGAACTTTGTAGTATGATTATCATTGGGAATATATTCAGATAAGGTTATCAAGAAATTTTTTGTGATACAATATACTGTACATGACAAAGGTGTTTGTAAAATTTTGATACTGAAGTATAATGTTTTCTCTAACAGGTGACTCTGACATCATTAGAAGCATGCCAGAACAAACCAGTGAGAAGTAAAAGTAATAAACTTTAAATTTTGTGTAATAAAACTGGCTTTAAATCTGTTGTTGGTATGAGTTTTTATAAGTCAGACACAATAAGTTGTATGCAAAATTTGATGGAGAAATCAACTAGTAAAGGTCTAAATAAAATAATTTAATTAGGAGTCAAAGACCAATGGGATCAAAGAATACAGCCATGTTTGACTCCGCTGATTGAATTTTGTATTTATCTGAAAGGGAGAGATGACATAAAAAAAATACAAATACAAACTCCTCTACAATATCCAGATTTCTCATCAATCTTGGAGCACCTACTTCATAAATGTGCATGTACATATGTAAGCATATTCAGATTATACAGAGCATTTGAAAACCAGCAGATGTTTCTAAACATGGTTAATTTTGTGATTAAAAACCATCTAGAGTCACTTAGTTGTATAAATGCAAGAAGGAGCGAACCAACCAACCGACCATCTTCTAATTGGGGCTATGCAGTGTTTCACACTCCGTATGGAAAAAAAATTCTGAGTGTGCTGAGAGATTTGCAACTATAGAAGCTGCTACTGCTGCAGAATAGAAAAAAAATGCTAAGCTGGAGATAGGTAAAAGGAAATGATAAGTGTGCTAGGAGGAGAGAGAAAAGAGTAAACAAAATTGAGGCTGCAGTGAGGGCAAGAAGAAAAGCTCTGTTTAAATAATATAGAAAAATTAAAATTCAGCAAGCAAACCAAGTAAGCAACTGTTAGACCTCAAGAATAATTCATCCTTTGCATCAGCCTTTAGTCATTTGAATCTCATGCTATTTCTGTATTATCAGTAAGGGTGAATTTACCTTTCCTTACTTGGGGGAACCTCTGCACATTAACAGTAAATAAGGATATAGTTAAGCAAATTCAGCCTTTAATTAGAGCAAGAGAGCCATAGATGGTGGAAAAAGATTATTGGACATAATTTATTTTTGGCATAATTCAGAGCTAAGGCACGTGATGATTTGTTCTGAAATAATAAATTTTCCCTTGTGATGGTTATCAATTTCTCCAAGTATTTGTTGGCCAACACTGTTAGAATGCTTGTATGATACATCTGTTTGATAATATATTTTTTAAAAAAGCTTAAGGTATTCAAAATTTTGGTATGTAATTCTAGCAATAAAATAACATTTTATATATTATATCCCATAACCCTATCCCACATATACTTAGTCGTTAACATGAACGCAGGGAATGTGCCTTAAATATGCTGCTTGCTTCTTCCCAATTTCCCTATCAATCACTTATGGAAGAAGTGCTGACTGTAGGAAGGGTTTAAAGCACAGATTATTTGCTATTACTGCAGATATTAGCATTACTGCTACATGAGAAGCATAGGAACATTATTGTAACTTAACATTTGACTGCGTCCAGTCAGTACATTATTACAATGAATAATGAACTTTCCAGATTTCTAAATAGTAAAAATTGCCTTTTATACCAATATTTTGCAATATTATAGAGCTGCTCAATTGAAAAAAACATAGTTTGCTAAAAATTTTGTAATTTTATCTTAGTCAATGCAAAAATACAATATTACATGGTACTCTAAATTACTGAAGTTATAAATTCTCCTTTTTGTGCAAAACACCTACTTACATAGCTTTGATACATTTTCTTCTGTGTAAATATCCAACAAACGTATATTGCTGCTAAGGACATTTTATTCGTATCCTAATCGATTTTCCAATGCTTCTATTCTTTTTGACATTTCTTCCAGTAATTTCAAGTTAAGGAAAACAATATCAGACTGCTTCAATATTTAATATTGAGAATATCTACACATATAATGGACAAGCTTGGGAAATATATAGTTATTCTTTTAAAATGAAAAACCCTGAAATGAGGCAGAGCTAGCTGTGTATCTAATTGTATTTCCAAAAATCCAGTATTGATTAGTTCTTGGAAATTTCATTTTGGCAATGGGAAGGTGTTATTGTGTTCCTGCTATAAATAGCTGAGTTGGAAATCCTTACTGAGCTACTGAAGATCAAGAAATGGTACAAGTGGAATTTAAAATTATCTTCTGACCATAAAACTATTCAAATAATTCTGTTGTAAACTCTAATGCAATTGTAGTACATTGTTGCATCAATAGTAGTATCCCATTTGGTTTTTCCAAAGGCATCTGTTGGAAGTTAAATGGCTTAGTTGTACTTAGAAAATAATCAGAACTGGCTTCTGAGACTGAGGCTTCTCTCTAAGAACATAAGATCATCACTGTGAAAAAGAAACTTGCAGACTCCTTTTGGCACCAATATTTAGGCCAGCAATTTTTGCTAATACCATGTTTTCCTGAAAATAAGCCCTACCCCAAAAATAAGCCCTAGTGAAGATTGTCACTAGCCCGGAGAAGGATGGCCACTACCGGAGGCAGCGAGGGTGTGGGGTCCGATGGTATCCCGCAGCAGCCACAGCCTGTGCAGCACAGGTAAGTTGATTACCTATCCAAGCAGCAGGTGTAGGGGGGGGCAGGCATCTGGATTCCATGTCTCCCCTCCCGCGCCTCTGCTGCCGTCTGCTGCTTGGACAGGTAATCAACACCTGTGCTGTGCAACCACAGAGTATGCAGACCAAGGGGCTGGCAGGCTGCTGCTGGATGTCAGTCCCTGTGCGCTCACCGCCTTGTTTGTGAGACGGGGGGGTGCCTAGCTGGGCTGATCACCCTGAAATTGCACTTCCCTGAAAATAAACCCTAGTGCTTATTTTGGAGCCCCCAAAATATAAGACCGGGTATTCCTTTCCTCTTTACTGTTGCCAGTTCTGTTCCTATTCAATTCTGAAAGCCAAGACTTGGAAACAGCCGTTTTTGCATAGGAAGATTGGTGAAAATAGTTTGTTAAGCCTTTTCTAAAGTTTGTAAAACATTCAAACAGAGTTTGATACCACAATTTGACTGTAGATAACAAATTAGCCTTTAAAAACATGAGTGTTAGCCACCTCATCTACCTTTTGAAGCATTTTTATAATTGGAGCAACAGCTAAAATAGAATATAGAAAAACTAAATATTTCAAAATTGGAAGTAAAAGTTTATGCAGAACATGAAAATTGCTGGGCCAGAAATAAAAGTTGAAATTAAAATTGCTGGGAGCAACAACTTTACATACCAGTTTGATGGCTGAACACAAGTAAATTAAACACCACACTATAAGTGAAAAAAAAATGCAAAATTTGATCCAGTCAATTTTAAAAACAAACAAACAAACCTATCTGAACATGAATTGTCAGTGCAAATAGAGAAACAACTGAATTAGTAACAGTCTTCCTACACTCAAATGTTTAAAGGGATGATGACTAGCCATAAAATAGACATATACTTGGGAGAAAGACTGGCTGATCTAGATCAAATATAAAAAAGGGATGTCACACTAACATTAAAATATTATCAAGGCTTATTTTAACAATTATGGCTTTAAAAGCCTGAATTTTCCTTCAGAAAAGATGGAAAAAAATGTCTTTGATTTATGGTTTGTGGAGAAAATTGTTGGGAATACCTTGGACATGTAATGTTAGGGCCATGGCTAATGTAAGGCACCAAATTTTAGAGGTGCTAATACTGCCTCTTCCTTGCAAATCAATCTAAAAATACAAATCTTCACATGGATGGAAGGTGGCACCATCAGTCAACATGGCTGATGGACACTATATACCCTCAAGCCCACACTGCAGCAAAAATCATTGGAAAACCTTCCAATGATTGGAAGAATCAATGGCAGTTGAAACTGCCCAACAGAAAATATGTTGGGTAGATACTGCCAATGACAATAATGAACTTATTTAAAGAAATAATCATTGACAATCTTAATGATACCCATCAGGTCGCATAAAGAGCCAACTGAGCAACAAACTACATTATATAAACTGCCATTCTGTATTTTGAAACCGCAGCTAGAGAGGGCTGGTGCTTCAGCATCATCATTAATGTTCTTAAAGAGTGATGCATTAGCTACAGTGTACTAGTAGGCCAAATACTTATGGTACTGGTATTCATGAAAAGATAGCAAAATCAATTATTCATCATCATAATTCCCCCTATGTACCCCCTATGTACTGAAACACCAACAGATTGGAACAAGAACAGAAAATGAGAAAATGAGTAGTGCATTTGTACATAAACCATATAAAATTTGCCAGAGGGCAGAAATAGAAATGCCAGATTTTGCCTGCAAAAATCCAGTGAATTGCAAAAAAAAAGCTCTTTGTTGCCATCTAGTGGTCAACTGTACTCAAACAGCCAAATTCTGCAAGAAATTTTCAAATAACTAAGGGAAAAGTACTGTATTATGGCTTGGCAACAGAAGCCTTCAAGACCAATTTCATCTCCACTGAAATGGGCTTGATTAGTTTGATCATGCCAGGAAAATCAGCTGGTGGTTCCATTTTTCAGAAGTTAGAATAACTAACTTCCATTGTTAGCCCAGCCCTCTGGAATAGCTTTCTATGAGAAGCATGTTTGGCTTCAATCCTAGCCACCCATCAGAACTTTCTTAAAACAACTTTTCTAGAAAACATTTTAAGATTTAAATCTACAGTAGGTGCTTTTTCTAAAGCAGTTTTGTTTATTTTTTATTCTTGGTTTTACATTTAAATTGCTGCCTTTTTGTGGGTGTGTGCCTTCAATCCCTGGCAACTGCCTGGACAAGTCTGCAATTGTCTTTGCAAGATCTTTGAAAATGACTTGCTGTTGCTTCCCAGGGCTGTGAAAGAGTGACTAACCCAAGACTACTGAGTTGGCTTTGTGACTAGAACTCAGTCTCTTGGTTTCTAGCCTGGTACTTAATGAATATAGCAGACTAGCTCTATGAGCTGCCTAAAGTTCCTATATAATTGTGGTAGGTATTAATGTGATAGATAGCTAGAGTAAGTATGTAAGTAAGTACTGTGTTACATAGAAGCCAGGCAGTAGCTAGGAGTCAATACCAATTTGAAGGCATACACAATTACATTACATATAATTAATAGCTGGCAAGGTAACTCATGCTAATTAATCTCCTTACCATGGAATAGGCTTGGGTTTAGGGACAAAGTGTGTTTGGACAGATGACTAGACCAGCACTTTAAAATTGATTGAGGAAGTTTATATGCCTGTATTCAAAGACAGCCCTGCTATCAGCTGATAGTTGGGCTTCTTTTGGTCACAGAATTAGTGTTATTCCAGCAAAAGCTATCTGGAACATAACTGCCAGGTATGGGGAGAACTGCAGTATGGAGTAACAAAGATTAGACATTATCTATTTCTCTCCCCGCCCCTCTCTCGCAATCAACTGTATTTCGCTACACAGAAATAGAAATATAGTTCATTTTCAAATATTTTGACTTGAAAATATATATGAAAAATTAATAGATATACAGAAAGGATATGTTGCTGAATTAGTTTCCTAAATTCAGTAGTTGCGAAATTCTGGAAATTCGTAAGATTCTCACATTTGCATAGGTCTTTCTTGTCATCTGAAGGATTTGCTGAAAAAAAATAGGTGGAGTGTATTTAGTTAAATAGTAAGAAGAAATATATTTTCATTACAAGAACAAAATCACTACAAAACCTATTTTGTTTTTAGTCCATTGAACTCACTGGAAAGGTGGAATTCATGGACAAAATAATTTTAGAAAAGTTTCTTTCTCTGTCTTTTTAATTGCTTCAGGAAAACAGACATCTGAGATGAAAATGAGGATTGCTCCATGCAATGCATTTATTTTAATACTGAGTTATGGTAACCACTATAATAAAAATGCAATTGCTCAAGGTTTAGATAAGAAGACTAATTATAAACAAGAGTTTCAAATTACTAAGAGGAAACTCAGTGGTTTCATATTTGCAAACAAAAAGGCACGTAACTGGGAAACTGCCTTTTTCTACAACATATATCCCAGGAATCCTAGGGAATCAAAGTGGATGCATAGTACAATTGTTTAATATAACAGAAGATAAATTATTATACTTATACAAAGTAATGGATGGTATAAATGGAAATAAATTTTACCTGAAGCTTTTGTCCATAATTGCTTTTCTTTAAAAAGATATTTATGATGCACAGCAAAATTGGAACAGGAAAGAACATCTGTGATTGCTAAGGTAGATGCTTCAGGTTCTACAGAGACAACACAGTGAGACCAGAAGTGAGATTATATTTCATCCTCTTATGAAGTGGTTTCTTTGTGTGTATGTTTCAAAAAGAACCAGACTGTTGGTGGATATTAAGTAGTGTAAAGCTTTGCATGATAATTTCTGTATTAGAAATATTAATCTGGACAGAGTAGAATTAGTACATGTTTGGTAAATATGCCTTTTGATTGCATTTGTGCCATATTGACCAAAATGTGGCAAAATTGCTGCTGTTTTTACTGTTATCAGTAACTATTACAGTATATGTGGCACAGGTGTCACTAAAACTGATAACCTATTTTACACCTTCTATATCATATTAAGTATTATAATAAAAATGATACAACATTAGCTTTTCTTCTGGCAAGGGCAGAATGTAAAATAATCAAATTGAATAAAAATGACAGGCACACACTGATCATTTCAAACCTTCAGAAAGTAAATTCATTGAATGAAGCCGATTTGTTGTTTCCTGGTAATCCTTTAGATCTAGAAAAAAATATTGACAAAATGAAATAAGATAGGACTTACTGCCAAATGCAGTCAGATAATGACAGTCAACTACAAACAAGCCAAATATTGCAACAGATTTTGTAATTTAAAAAGTAAGTTATTAGAATAACTTTTGAATATAAATAAAATTAGGGATAGTTTGTTTATTACTGATTATATTTAGCCATTCAGATGTGACTGGGTCTTTTGTATTGATTTTATGATCTTACGACATTGGGAAATGTTTCCAGGATCACAGAGCTTTATGAAGAATATGTAGTACAACCTTTTTTAAAAGGCTCCTCATGATTCTTTGGAAGCACACAGGAAATAATCTGAAGGACCAGAGAGTACGCAACTCTACTGAATGAGAAGAAGGCATGGACAGTGTCCCATTAGCTCCAGCCTGAATGACCAAAGATCAGAGATGATGGATGCTGAAATCTGATAATAAGCCACAGATATCCATCAAGTAAAAAAGTAAGCAAATGAGACTTTTTCTTTTTCAGTCCAAGGATGGCGTTGTGAGAACACAAATGGATTGTATGGAAAATCCCTTTACACTAATATTCATCCCATATTATTTTACAAATGGTCCTAGATAGTTTTTAGCAATATATCATAATGGAATGTGTAAAAAGGGAAGAGGTTTGTGGAGTTTTGAGCTGTATATGTCATTTTTATTAAAGTGACTGAAGATACTTTAATTTATGATTTTGGCCTTAAAATAAAGTTATACACTTTTTAAGTGATAGATTAAAGAAATATTATTCTTACTACTAGTGTATTGCTCATTGTGTTTTACATCTATTCCAGCAGTTATGCAGATGCTTAGAAGGAATGGGTAGATTTATTTATTTTAATGTCTTAGTCGTCCAAATACAATGGACTCCCAAATTTCTATCTGTGTTAGTTTTATATTGTTTCTTGTGTAGAATATCATGTGGTGCTTACTTAGTACCTTCACAGATTCTTTTCTGCAGTTTTTCAGTGATCTCTTCCATGGCTTTGAATTCCTGAGCATAAAAAATATGTTTTTCAAAGGGTTCAGAAGCAATTGTTCGTAATTCTTCCTCAATCGATTTCCCTATTCCAACAGCATATATAGTGATTCCTAAAAATGAAACAAGTTTAATTTCTTAATACAGTTCAAGATTGAGATATAGTATTTAAGCACTATTAATTAATAAAAAAGAATTGTATTCAAAAATGTATCTACAGACAGTATTTTCAAAAGCAACAATAAAATGCAAGAGTTCTAATTCAGATGAAGCAAGTTGCATTTAATATCACAGAAATCAAGTGGGCAAATTAATTCTGATTAAGCTAAGTCCTATTATTTTCACTTACTGTGATCAAACCCAAAATATAGTGTCTCTCAAATTTCTTACGAAGTTACATTTAATTGTTTCGGTATAAAAATATGTATTTAGTCATTGCCTATTATTGTTACTGTGATTGTAGAATCATAATCAGGGGAGTCTCAAATGTAAATAAATTCATTTAGACTAGCATTCTCTAGGCAAATTTATTCATAAATGCTCACACTTATAATTTTTATCTGAATTAGTTGTTATAGATCACTCTGTTCTGCAAGTTGATTTCCTCTAAATACATTTGGATCAAACTTGCCAGAATTCCCCAGAAATGTGGCTTTGGAAACTGAAAATTTATATTGAGTCCAGTGTAAGATTTCCAAACCTTCCTTAACATCAAACATGTAGTATGCTTTTCACTCCTAGAGATTCTCCAGAATCCTTCTTCTAGAAGTTAATAAAAAGCTCTAGATTAAAAAAGATACTGTATATAACAGTAATTGCAGCTTTCTTTTGTATTTCTTTTATTGTTTACACTTCTAATAAATTTTCATCCTACCACTTTGCTTTGCTTTAGCTGCCCATTCAGAAGCATTATCTTGGGCGCGTCCATCTGTAAACACAACTGACACCCTCGGAATGTTTGCGGAGACGCGCCTGGCTCCTTCTGCTTCAGTGAAGCTTCTCTCAGTCATCTGTTTCAGTGCAAGCCCCGTCATGGAGCCTTTCCCCATGTATTTAATTTGTGTCACTGCTTTCTTCAAATCTTTGGCTGTGTTGAATTGTTTCAGTGTGAATTCTGTGCGAACCTGGCTGGAATATTGCAACAAACCAACACGAGCAGCTTTGGGAGATATTGCAAGAGAGTCCAAAATTCCCAAGACAAATTCCTTGACAATTTCAAAATTATTTTCTCCTAGACTTTTTGATCCATCTATCACAAATACCAGATCAATTGGTCCTTCATTACATCCTGTTAAAATAAAATGAACACACAAAATAATGGAATATTGTCAGCGAAAAATCTATTTCTCCAACTTAAGAATTTATCATATTCATAATGTTCAATGGAATTGCAAAGGTATTTACATAAAAATAAATTAAAAGTCATTAATATCAACATGTTTTTGCTTAAAAAAATGGCAAAACATAAAAAAAGTTCTTGTTTTTTAATCTCTGCAATGAGGATCTGATCAGTGGAGGAAAAAAATTAGTCAAGCTGAATGAAAAGCCTTTCCTCATTTATACATACAACAGGGAAAACATGCTCCAGCAGTGTGTTTTATTCATTTATTAATCAAATTTATATAGCTGCCTATCTCGCAAGAAATGACTCTGGGTAGTGTGCACAACATTTTTTTTTAACCATATCCTTACAACACTGCTTTACCTGAAACATCTGAAGTTCTCAAACCATTCTGTCAATCAGATGATCCCACTCCAATGATTACTTTAGGGTGTTGCAGGTACAGCTCCTCCCTCTGGTCAACTTCCAGAATCATTCTGCTTTGGATAGTGAGAAAATCTGGCTCTTTCAAGCCAGGTTCTCTTCTTATACCTGCCATATACAGGAATCAACTCAGCTCAGAGACATGGCTTTGAAAGAGGGTTCAATCCAAGTAGCACCAAACCACTAGCGAAGGCTTATCCATAAAGTACCAGAGAGAAATCTCTGATGCTTCATGATGCAATCCTTCTGCCACATCTCACCAATTGCTATTTGGGCTCCTTTTGAAAGAATGGGTAGTGCAAACTAATTAAGACAATAACAATAACTATGTTAACTAGTTTAAGTTAATTGAAATTACCTTACTGTAACTTAATTCTAATTTCGTTAAAATCACTTTCTGTTTCTAACCTAGTCCTAGTATTGCTCTTTTTCCCTAGCTCCATTTTTGGGGGGAACTAGAGTTCTTAGAATATTACTCAAATATCAAATGCAATTCTTTTTCTCCTTAAAAGTTGCCTGTGTTTGTACTAAGCTGAAGTTTAGTGTATCTGAATATGGTCAGGATCTCTTTTGAGAGAGACTTCTTCCAGTAATAAAATAAATAATAACAGGGGTGATAGATATCAATTACTTACTTTGGCATGTTTTCCCATCGTTCCATAATATAAATCCTTCATGGCATTCACAGACATATGAATCATTAATATTAACACAGATATGTTCACACCCATGATCAATGGACTTGCAGACATCTTTATCTGGGTACAATTAAAGAGATTTCTGGTAAAAACTTTTTAAAGATATGATATACGAAAAGTATTATTCTCTATAATACTTCTTAGCTGTATACGCAAGCTGGATTTCAAGAGAGTCAATTTCTACAAGTTTAGAACATACCGGGGACAAATTGTCAGATCAAAGGAAGCCATGGGAGGCTTGGAAATTTCTCAAAAAAAAAGATATTGAAAGTATAATCATATATCATGTTAATGGGAAAAACATGGAATGGAAAACATAGGAAATACAGAGGGGCAGGAAATTTTTGACCTAGGTAAGTCAAAACAGGCAAGCAAGGGAAATGGAAGAGGGATGTAATCAACAGGGAAACAAACCAGCAAGTATCTTATATCCCCATAAAAGTTTAACAGTATAAAAGAAATTTAGGCTTACAAGCAAAGCTAATCAAAGGGTGGTTTTTGATTTTTTGCTATTAACTAGTAAAAAGAAGAAAAGGGAAGCAATGCAGTCACCTGTAGAAGATGGTAATATAACAGGTTAGGAGATAATAACAAAGCTCAACTCTTTGCTTTGTTCTTCTCCCCAAAGAGGAACTGTTCAAATAAAGCTCAAATAAAGTAGAACAATTGACACAAATAGAGAATAAGCAAGTGAAAGCAAATAATGAGACATTTAGGAAACACTCAACTACCGCAAATGAGATTAAATCTCCTAGACCAGATTAATATCTAACTGTCCTAGTTGGATGAAGTTTTCCTGGAATTTTTTTCTGTGATATTTGAGCAATCACAGAGGTATGTAATGTCATAGAGAAAGGTAAATCTTGTTGCTTTCTTCAAAAAGGGGGAAAATGTATTTGGGTAACTACAGGCAAACTAGTATATTGCTGATACTGAACAAAATTTCTGACACCAAATAAATAACTAAGCAGTCATTTTGTAAGCATTTAGAAGAGATAAAAGTATTTTCCTCTACATTCTGTGTTGATCAGATTACACTTAAAATATTGTATTGTAATAATAATTCTGGGCATTACAAAGATACTGACAAACTGAAACCGCCCAGAGGTGAGCAACCAAAATGATGAAGGGCCTGGAAGGAAAAAGTCATGAGTAAAGCTTGAAAACCCTGGAGTATGTTTAGCTTGGTGAAGAGAAGCCTGGAAGTAGGTATGGTAACACTCTTCAAGTTCCTGAAGGGATGACATGCATAAGATGACAAGAATTGTTCAGAGTTAGTGTAGAAGACAAATAAGGAAAAGATGGATTTAAATCCTAAGGAAGTAGATTTTGATTGGACGTTAATCTTTTTGGTAAAAATTGTTCAACCGTGAAATAGACTTCTTTAGTGGCATGAAACCTAATCAGTGATGCTGATTATTCATTCCTTTTTTAGCATGATAAATTATTTTCAGGGATGCTTGCTTACTTCTGCAGGTTCTTCTATCCTTGTTTAGTATGAATCCTTCATGACACTTGCAGACATATGATTCACCATCACTGTCACAAAGTTGTTCACATCCATGGTCCACTAGCTTACAAATATCTGTACCTGAAAACAATTGACAATGCAATGATTAAATTGACAAAAATACATGTTAAAATAAAGACCTATTGCTCTGCTTCCGAGCAGCTCCTACCTCATAATCCCTATTTTTATTCCTTGTCTTATTTCACAAATCTCAAAAAAGCAAAACAAAACAAAACAAAACAAAACCTTAGCCAAGTCAACATTTATTTCCTGCCAATAAGATACTATTTAATTTATATAGGGGCTGCAGTTATTCAATAACTGTAGTTTTGTTATGAATGCAGGCCACACTGACATTCACAATCAACACATTTCCATGCCAGATGGGCTCAGACGTTCTATCAACCTTTACAAGTACAGATATGTGTTCTTGGTCACATTAAAATCATAATTTCCCTTGCTCTTCCCTCTGTTGAATTTAGGAGATTTGAGTCCATTTGAAACAAAGAAAGAAATTGTTCACCAAAATGTGGGATTTCACATTTTTTCAAGGCTTCCAAATCAACTGATTCAAATTTCCAGGTAGAAAGGAAAATCCACATAAAGAAAAGCAATAAAAACACTTGTTCTAAGAATTCTATTTATTTTTATGAAAAAAATGTGAACATTTCAGCCAGGAATCGGTAGTAGACATTTTTGCTATTGTTAGTTAATCTTTGTTGTGTTTTGTAATATCTCTGATCAAGGTCAGGAATTCTGTGTATTTCAGGTAGTCTTTTATGCATATCCTCAGCTTTTGCATGAAGTTTTAAAATTTCTTTCAAGTTTCCTATGATTTTTAATCCATCTCTTTTTTATGGAGTCTAGTAATAGTAAACTACTCTTTAAGGGACCAGTACCATCTAGAGGTCTAACTGGAACAAACCAACCCAAGGATGCTGTGGAAGTGATGTCCTGGTGCCTGGAGGCCGTACGGGTCTGGATGAGCGGGGGCAGACTCAAACTCAACCCCTCCAAGACCGAGTGGCTGTGG
>JANHFL010004036.1:21987-38872 GCA_032468155.1 Oxyrhabdium leporinum | reverse complement strand
GGACTGATAATATTTTACCTATACTAAAGATATGAATTTAAAATAGGATGATTGGCACAAAATTACATATTGAAGTACTGAATAACTAAATAATGTAGGACGACAATTTGTCATAAAGATATGTACTATTGTTAGAATTGGTTAAATGATATAAATACGATGAATACCAATTTGTTTGTATTGAAGGTATAACACCCAGATGCCACACTGTTCACACAATGATATGCTTATATAAAAAATTAAAAATAAAAAAAACTTTATAAAAGTTTTTCTAAAAGCCACCTCAGTCCATGGTGATGGATGATCTCACCCAGCGGCTTCATATAAATGTTGAACAGGAGTGGAGAGAGTACCGAGTCCTGCGGAACCCCGTAAAGCAGTGGGCGAGGGCTCCCCTCCTATCTACACTGACTGACAGCGGCCGCAGAGGAAGGAAGTGAAACAGGATAGCACAAGGACTCCCACTCCCATCCCCCGAAGCCACTCCAGGAGAATCCCATGGTCGATGGTATCGAAAGCCGTCGAGAAGTCAAGTAGAGCAAGGATGGATGCACTACCGCATCCCACTCTTGCCAGAGATCATCCAAAAATGCGACCAATGCTGTTTCTGTCCCAAATCCAGACTGGTAGGGGTCGAGATAATCTGTTTCATCCAGAAACCTCTGGAGCTTCCACGCTACCACCTTCTCAACAACCTTCCCCAAAAAGATTTGAGACAGGTTGGAAATTATCCAACTGGGTGGAGTCCAGCGATGGCTCCTTAAGAAGAGGGCAGACCACAGCCTCCTTAAAGTGCTGGGGCACCGTCCCATCCTGTAGGGAAGCATTAATCACCGCCAGAGTCCACCTGCCTGTCACCTCCTGGGAAGCTTTCACAAGCCAAGAGGGACATCGGTCTAAAACACAGGTGCTTGCGCGCATACTCCCTAGGATCCTGTCCACTTCATTGGGAGCAACATTGTCAAACTATCCCCAGATAACAGGGCAAGAGCCTGCTTCACGGGCTTCCACCGGACTGGGAATGAAGTCAAGAGATTTTGCTATTGCTATTGCTATCCAGCCAGTAAACGCTGAGTTCCAACAAGTCTACATGACTCTACTCCAAATTAAGGGATTACAAGGTCAGAAAAAGAGAAGATTTTTTCCCTTCTCAATAAATGTGTGTATACATCATATTATATGTGCATGTAAGCATAAGTGTATTATACCTGCCAGAAACCACACTTTAAAAGGAGCAGGACAAAAATATATTCATTGAATGAATAAGTACTGAAACACAGAAGCATACATGACTACATCCATTCTCTCTCTCCTCCTACAACTCTCTTTCCAGAAACAGCAGAAAACATGAACAATAAGAAAACGAGACAAAAGCAAGATAAAGCTATGCTGGGAAAGGCAGAGGAAAAAAAAAGGAAGAACAAAAAGTACATGGGGGAAGAGGTAGGGTTGGCGTATCTCCATTATTTTAGCTTCCTATTTTAATTCCTAGTATCATCTCTTCCAATCCTGCCATTCTTATAAAATATTCATTGTAGAAGTTAAACAATAAGGAAAGCATGCATCCTTTGTCTCATTCTTTTTCGTTTTCTGAACTATGCTATTCTATTTTAAGCTATCCTGAAACTGAGGAAACATTCAATAACATTCATATAAACCTTTTATGTAATACAAAGAACCTACTATGGTAAAGCAAGAAGTCAACATTCTCACCAGAAACCTTTGAATGCAGCAAATAATTCAAATGATACAGGATTATATAGGGCAATAATAGAAATTATCAGCTACTTTGTGAATTAATGCAATTGAAAACAAATACATACTGAAACAATTCTTCCCATCTTCTTCAAGTTCATAGCCATCATAACATTGGCAGACATAGGATCCAGGTGTATTTACACATATGTGCTCACATTCATGCTTTTCAGTCTCACATAGATCCTGGACTAGAAATGTTATAAAATGATAAAATATTATTACATGAAGCAAGAAATTGGTAACATTCTGTCTTGGCATTCAGATAGCCAGGAGAGTTTGAGAAAGTATAATTAAAGAATAAGAAATATATAATATTAGTATATAAAATATAAATATAAAACTTTTAACTTCTGGATTAAATTAGAGTGGTAACATTTTATTCAGGAAATGAAACACTGGACATAAACATGTTTTTGTATGTTTTGTTGTACAGAATCCTTTTTATGTCTGTTGGCATACCCTTTGAGAATTTCTGTCCATCTGCAGTGAATATTATAATCAGATAATCAGCTGGTTTAAAGTCAAAGTCTTTATATAAGTTTTTGCTCCATAGCAAAAACTTGGAGACTTCATTATTATTTATATTTAGAATTAACTTGTATAGTCTACTATGAACACTGATCCCAAAACCCCTTCACATGACAGTACTTTAGATTTAATTCTCAATTGCTCTGACAAAGCCAGTGTCACAGTAGCAATTGTTTTTGTCTTCTGCCTCTACAGGAATGGCTGATTAGTTAAGTTTATGTAGGGTCGGCTCTTCAAATGCAAAAAATCTGAAAACAACTTCATTACAAGACTATATATCACAATTGCACTATACAGTACAAACATGCAAGGAGGCGCACAATGCAACTACAAAGATTAAGCAGAGGAATTGGAGAAAATCAACTGTAACAAGACAAGTTCGCCTAAACCTGAAGGTTGCACCTGCCTTGAAAGTAAAAGGGAAGAAGGGAGGAAAGGGAAGGGAAGAAACTGGAAAGAAAAGAGTTTCAAAATACAGATGTTACCACAAACTGGGATTGGGATTATTTTTTAAACTGAATGGCAGAACCAAGATTGTTTAAAATATTGAATATTCATTATAAAGCAAAACAAGATTATAAAATGCTCAAAGCAAAGATGAATAAAAATTGAATAAAATTCTTAGACTTTACTGTCAGCTGCAAATTAAATTAATTGATTAAGATGGCAAAGCCATCTCTAGTAATATTCACTAGGCAAGGATGCTTCAGAACATTACTGTTGGAAGAAACTGCAACATTGTACTATCAATATTTAGCATACTGTTCTGTATATAGTTTTATTTATTTACTGCTTTATACTATGCAAATCTATGAAACAGGAAATCCTAATGAGTTAGTTTGGATTTCATCATAGATAACTGGATTACAGTCTCAGATTTCAGTATGATTATAGTTTAATTGGATCCAAGAATGGTGAGAGGAAAGAAAACAGCTCTAGTCCTGTTTTACATACCCATGTATAGCTATTTAAACTATAAATTTATAGTTCAGATATATTTATATTTTATATGCAATCATTGATGATAGGTATTATATGAAGTTTAGAATTGTATATCAAAATAAATGTGAAATTTAGAATTTAAAATCAAAGCTTTCTTTAGATATTATTTTGAAAAACATAACAAATGCTGAAAGGAGCATGAAAATTAGAGAAGAAAGAGAAAAAGAACTGAGTTAAACATTTGCTTACAAAAAAACTTAATTCAAGACATAACATAAAACTTGCACAATGCTCTGGAATTCACACTGGACAAAGAACACTGATCTTAAAGCCAACTCTCTAACACATACTGCAGCATTGCTGCCAGTCAGTGATGTGGAACAAGAAAAAAGATATGAGTTATATTTTATTAGACATTACTGAAGGTGAACCTTGATGGTTATATCAATTGTATGCCTAATATGTTTCTGCAATATATAATTCTCCCCTGTGAAATTTTGTCAATACTTTCAACTTTTAGTGCACACAACAAATATATAAATCTATTGTAATTTCTAAGGTAGGTAATAAAGATTTTCTGCCTAGAAAATATCTGTAAAAATATGTGTATTAGTCCCAATCCATAGTAATAATAAAGAATGTAGTTCAGCAACATTTCAAGGGCCACAGAATGCCCAACTTTCCATGTTCACCTGTGTTAAATACTTTGTCAAAGTAGACATCGTATGTTTGATAGTGATAAATACGGTATTACTCCGTAAAAATTATAGAACTGATTAGGAGACAAGGTAGAATACTTTCTGAACAGAACAGAACAGAACAGAAAATATGCATGTTGCTCAAAATCACAGATGGAAACTAATAATTGAAAGCATACGTATTGGAAAGAGGGAAAATGTGTGTGAATATTGTGGTTACGAGCTGTTTTACAGTGTGTATATTATATGTGACTAGGTATATTTGCACACCTCTAATCTGCAAGGGATGCAGTCCTTGGGTCAAAATGCTGCATCCCCCCACCATAAATTCTATTTATAAGATAGTGAGCTATAAAAGAAGTAATACAAGAAACTCACTGCTACAGCTTCTCCGATCTGAGTCCAGAATATATCCATGTTTACATTTACATACATAAGAGCCAGGAATATTGATGCAGAAATGGTCACAACCGTGCTGAGTTATACTACACATATGCTGGACTGGGGAAAAAAAGCAATACCTAAGTTAGCACAAAAAGTGACTAAAAATCCAATTTATGAACACCTAAGAATGTCTCCCCAAAATATCAACAGAACAGAAAATATGCATGTTAAAGTGCTAAAACATGCATCAAAACTAATTTTACACTTTGTTAATGTATATTGTAAGATTCATAAATCTGTACATTTTAGGCATAAATATCAATCAACTAATAACTAAGCACAACATTTCTTAGTGTAGAGGAACTAAGAACTGGGTGCACTTTCAGGAACACAACAGGCTTTGCTTAATTTATTAGAAATGTGTTTCCCAATTTTATGTACTAAATATGTTTTTTTAAATTAAACACCCATTTATGGTTTTCATTCCATTCATGTTGACTTTTCTTCCTGTAGTCTCATCACTATTTTCTTTATAATCCTTAGCAACTGCAATCCTTGCAATCCCATTGCCATTGTTAACTAAGGACCCATCGCAATCCAAGCAATTCCAGGCTTGGTCCCTTCCAGTCCCAAGCCTTAATAACGTAAGGGATTGCTTCCAACTCTCCTTACCTGCCTATTTCTGCCCTGCCTCTTTGTCCATCTTGTACCCTGCCTTGTGGGACAGCAAGCAGCCCTCAAATCAGTACATCTAACACAGCCTTTTAAGTATATATTTAATACCTTACCACAGATTTTAGTTTGGAACACAGACGTCAGCGATTCAATTTGGCTGAAGTTTGCAACCAGAAAAACATGTTCTTCATAAGGTTCACTCCCAATTGACTTTAGTGTGTTCATATCTACCCTTCCCACTCCGATAGCAAATATTAGGATTCCTGAATTTCGGGTTTTTGCTGCAATTTCTGCAACTGGATCCTGTGGTCTCCCATCTGTCACTATCATGATAACTCTAGGTACATTCTCCCTGAGTGGCCGAGCCCCTTCAGATTCTGAAAATGCAATGTTCATTGCATACTGAATAGCTAATCCTGTCATGGTTCCAGTGGCAAGATACATCATTCTTTTCACGGCTCTCTCTACATCCTGTTTCTTCTTAAAAGTCTTCAGTGAAAATTCATTTTTGACTGTGCTGGCATATTGGATTAATCCTACTCTAGTGTTATCAGGACTAATGTCCAAAAACTGCAGGATGGTTAAGATAAATTCTTTCACTTTTTCAAAGTCATAAGGGCGAACACTGCGGGAGCTATCAATGATGAACACAAGGTCAAGACGTTTATTACCGCAAGCATTTTCTGGAATGAGAATGAAACAAGTTAAAATGTATATAATCAGCTTTATAAAGCAAAACATCTTCAGAATAAAATGTCTTAAAAGTGTAAGAAGTTTTATTTTCAGTAGAAAATATTAAAATATAAATTTTAGTGCACACAGGATTTCTCCACAAAAATTTTAATATGGGTTATAGAACTGGAGTTGAAGAACATAAGTTAGTATGTTAAAAATAGATCTAACTAGTGGTAAGGATCTAAAGTTATACCCACTGATACATATGGGTTTGTTCTTAAAAGCAACATTGAACCATCATGTATGTATTTTACGTATGCGTTGTATTTTTAAGAAGTATTAATCACATATTTCATCAATTTACTGAAAAAAAGTCTATAAAGAATTTTCCTAGCCACATCACTGAAGGAGCCAGTTACCTTCTATTTCTTATATAGTCTCCATGGCCTATAGACAGCTTTCTCTTGAACAATACATGGTCAAAAAAAGGAAAGGAAACAATACATTGACACTATATTCCTTTGTTTCTACATTTTAATGTCTGACCTAAATCTGTCATAATTTTTCTCTCATTTTTTCTTAAAGTTATAATAATCATCAGTGTGAATTATTGAGCCTACCAAGATAAAAACTTTTATTATTTTAGGTTTTTCTCTTCCTGTATCGATTGGGTTGATATTGGCATAATCTTAATTGTTTTTAAATATGTAGAAAATAAAACGCTTTTCATTCTTATTTGAATTTCAACAATAGATCCATTAAAACTTGCTTGCTTTCAACTACAAAAGCATCATCAGCATGTCAAAGGTTGTTAGTTTTTTCCCCCTATCAAGTGTAATTCAAATGTATATTTTCCCTAGATCAACATTTCTCATGATATATCCTGCGTGTAAACTAACAAATGAAGATATAATACACAAACTCGATGTCTATAAAGATTCTTAATCATCCAGGTCATGTTTCTAATTTACAGTCTGGATGCCCTCTTTTCTTAATTCTGCACCATTTAGTTGTTCTACTCTAACTGTTGCATTTTGGTTGTCATATAACCAAGTGGCCCAATATATTTAGGACTAGCCTCAATCTTTAGAATTCTGCATTGACAAAAGTACAGGTAGTCCTCAACTTATGACTGTTTCCTTAACAATGGTTGAAATTAACAATGGTGTTGGAAAGGCTGTTGTCATGTAATTGTGATCTGGCTGCCTGGCAGCTTGCTTGCACTTGCAATTTTTCTGCCAAGCACTGCAATTATGTGATCACCATTTGCAATGTTCTGTCCTGGGTTCCCAAGGAAGTCCATGGGGAAGCCAGCAGGGAAAGTGCAAACTGTTGCCACCTTCCCTCTCATTTCTGGGAGTTGGCTGAAAGAGCTCCTTATTAAAGGACTTCAGCTCTGAAGTAGGCATGGCGCTGAAATCCTTCGGCAGGGAGCTCTTTCAGTCAGCTCCCAGAGATGAGAGGGAGCTGAAATCCAAGCAGGATTTTCAGCCCCTCAGCAAAGAAGCAGCATAGTAAGGTAAACAGCACGGACTGCCTGACAAAGGTGGAGGAGGTCCTCAGAGGCCTGATACAAACTACACACATCTTCACACTTGGGACTGAAAATCCCTTTTGGATTTTGACAGGAAAGATTTTCATCTCCTGAATGGAGAGCCACGTAAGGAGCACAAAGTGCCTCAGGAGAGTAGGAGAGCCCCTAGGAACCCTGGCATATATGGGCCATGCACTAATGTCTCTTTGTTCAGAATGTACAGAGACTGAACATTCTGCTTGGATTTCAGCAGGGAGGATTTTCAGCTCCTGAACAAAGAGATACTCTTACATGGCCTATGCCGGGTCTCCCAGGCTCTTACCTGTTCTTGCATTTCCTTGCCTCTTCTTGCATTCTGTATCTGTTACATTCTGCTTTTCTTCAGCTATTTTCAATTTTTCATTAAAGCACCATTTCATTTTATTTTGTTTTTTGTATGTTTATGTTTGGATATTTTTGTTCACTTCATCTTGTCATGATTTCAATTTTCCACCAAGCATTCATTTCAATTCAGTTTTCCAGTTTTCTATATTTATTAAATCTAACCAATTACATATATTATTTACCTTCTATAATTATATGAAGTATATTGTTAGTTGTGATGATTTTGCTTTTCTTAGTTTTAATTGTAATTCTACAAAAGGAATTGCAATCATTTTATTATTTGCTGAGTGAATATTGTTTCTCCAGCTTTGTTTAGTCAATCTTGGATTGGTTTGGCATTATCCAACTGATGATGTCCATGCATAGTTACTCTTTAAATGGCTGGGGAAAATATTGATGATAAACACTGCATTTTCTTGGCAGGACTGTAATAATTTGCCTCCTACTTAATTTCATATATAAGGCCAACATTTCTAACTACTCTACATTACAAATTGCCACAGAATTATTAATTTCTGCTTTGTCTGCATTTGTGATTGGAGCATAAATCATAAATCATAAGGTTTACTCCACTTCTTCTATGATTTCTTATCTACAGTAGAAGATCTGACATGAATCATTTTAAATCACTAATACATAGAATGACAATATACATTCTTGATATTTCCGCCCTAACATCATTAAATTTCCATTGCTTTGATTCATTATATAAATGATGTAAATTATCACAAATGACATAATATTAAATATAAAATTAATAATATCTGCTTCATTATTTTTAGATACAAGAGATCTATTATTTCACAGGGACATCTGATAGAATTTTGATCCATTTCATTTGAGGTTCACCAAATAGGGTACATTAAATCTAGATTTCAAAAGGAAAAATTGGGTGAAGGAGGAAATAGTGTTTATGTTGTAGTTTGGAGGCCAAACCTCTACTGGGAATCATTTATTATACATAAGTAATGGAAAGAAAAATTATGCATTATGTCATAGAGTTAAGCTTCCAACAGAGACTTGTTATACTAGTTTACTCCAAGATACTGTTACATATTTCAAACATAATACAAATAGACAATTAATCTTACTAAGAGTAGTATTTTCCAATATGCATATATCATTAGAAGCCCAAATGTATAAATTATATACAGATGAACAAAACATTATCCCAATATGACTTTTTAAATTATAAAAGCTTCTTCCGGGAAGAAATTTTGGTTGAAAAGGCAGTGGAGGGAATGGAGGAAATTAACTATTTTTCTGCCTATTTTCCTGCTCTAAATTTTATTGTAAAACTAAGAGAAGAAAAGCTGTTTTGAAATATAGAAAAGAAAAATAACAGTAAAGAAAATGGTCATGCACACGTTTTTGTAAACTCAATGTCTTCTTCAGAAGTGGTTTTTATTTTAAATATTATAGGAATGTACTATATATGTAATATATAGTTTTGCCTTAATTTGTTTCCTCAAAATCCTAACTCTAATTTTATTATTTGCTATATGTTACTGATTTATTACAAAAGTCACCAGTCCAATAAAATATTTAACTTCCCTTTCATTTGCTATTCCTTTTTCCATTGAAATCAGTTATTCCACGCACACCCAAATCCCCATGCCTCTCATCTGCAAAGATTAGGAAGATTAAACTATATACATTTCTTTGCTTTACAAACTCATGGCAACTTACCAAGAAAAGTACCATCATTTCTTTGACTTAAAGGTACTCTTGGAAGCTGTCGCTCCCTGGCTGAAACAGGAAAAAGTCCAACCAGCAAAAGGAAATATAAAATCATTCTTTTCATTTTCAAGAATAGGAAAGAATGTAGCAATGGGTATAATCAGGGCAGAACTCTGTAACAAGATAAAGAAATTATGATTTTTTTTCACCAAACCACTGATGCTAGAAGATCAAAATAAACCTTGCTTCTCATTGTCTTTTAACATATATCCCTTAAAAGTATTTAAAAATACTTTTTACAGATATTTGGGGACGCTGATCCTTTCACATCCAATTCATGTATGTGCCCACTTGATCTCATTAAGAGATCCATTCCTGAACACTAAGTATATTTTGGTGACAGCACCTAATATATATCAGAAAATATACTGGAAAATGTTTTTGGGGGTCTCTTCATACGTTGGGAGGCTGATTGGAAGCACTGAAAAAAAGCACTGGGTACCAGGCATTAATCAGGTTTCAATATTAGATAAGGCAGCAACAAATGCCACTGTTTCCATATGAGAGGCAAAAACTTCGTTGGAGAATCAGTCCTTATTCTTGCTATGAAGATATTTAAGTGAAATAAATGATTCTTCTTAAATGAGATAATTGATACAAGGCTGTGGGAATGAGTGCTGTAAGTGGAAATATTTGAACAGTGCCAAATCCGTTGAGGACAGTCTGGCAAGACTATATAATGGAGGGTGAGGGAAGGTAATTCAAAGCTATAGTTTTAAAGGACATGGCAGCAAAGAGTTTCCCCACCCCACCTCGAAAAAAAAACCTACCCACTCTCATTTGTCCCCTCTCGGCTTTGAATCTCTTATATTAAAGTTTCACACAACTTCCACTTCTGCTCCGCTTCAGTAATAATATTCCTTTCCTTTTGAACTTTTTTTTCCCTCTCGGCATTTCCTCCCTTCTCTAAGCTGGTTTGATTTAAGGTATTGCGGGGATGCGGAGGGGGGGGGGGTGCGACTGGCCACCGACCCCATAAAACCTTTCCCCCTTCAGTTTAGGATTCATGTCGGGGTCTCGTTTGCCGCCTGCCCTACGCCGGGGTAACTAGCCGGATTTCTTTCGGTCACAGGCAGCGGACCCTTTCTCCAACCCCCATAAGTGCCCCTTCAGGCCAGAGGGAATCACATTTGCGGGAAAGCCAAGTCCCAGCACCAAGCAACGCTTTTACTCCCTCAGACCGAGAAGGCGCCCGGGGCGAATAGGAGTTGGCGCCAAAACCTCTCTTCGCGCGCGGCCGCCTTTCTTACCTGGCGCGCCAGGTGGGTCCGGCTCCCGAGGTGAGGCGACGGCGAGGAGACACGCGGCCCGGTTGACGGCGCCTGCAAAGCCGGCGACGCAATTCCTTCCCCGTCCCATCCGAAGAGAGGCGCCGAGCCCTCGTCTATCAGCGCGAAGGGGAGGAGAGACGGCCGGAGGTCAAGCCCCGCCGCGCCGGGAGGCTCTGCGGAAGGGTAGAGCCGCCACCTCAGGGAGCTGGAAAACGGGAGGAGAAGCAACTCCAAAACCGCGCGGCCTGCTATCCCTGCCTCTCTTTTTATGTCCCGGCGGAGATTCGCCGTTCAAGAACCGAGTCCTATTTTTTAAAATTTAGGCTTCTCGGTTGCTGCTCAGGCTGTCGGTTGTTGTCGAAGGGACGTTTTCTCCCCTGCTCCTAGGCTACGATCCCGCGATGCTAAGCCTTCTCCTGTTTATTTACTTCGTCGTCTTCAGAAAAATAATATCCAGACTTTTCTTCAAGAGGAAACCAAGATTACTGGCAACCATGAAATACCAAGTGATATGAGATCTATGATTCTTTTGGGGTAGAGTGAGAGGGCAGAACTAAAGAAAAACCAGACATTAAAAGAGATCTTCAGCTGCTCTGGGGATATACCTCAGAGGAAGAAACATTTCTCAACTCAGAGCAAAGACAGTGCAGGGATCCCTTGGATCTTGCATGGAAAGGGGAGACAAAGGTCTTGCTTCTTGATCCTTATCTCCCTCCTCATATCTGAGGGATCTGGAAGAGGCCGCCAATTTGGACAAAGAATCTAGGAAGGACATACTGAACAAAGTTATCCTTGAGACGCAAACCTCCCAACCTCCCGTGATGTTTATTGTAGTTGCCTAGGTTCTATTCTTAGCCAGTACTTTGGCTATCTCAAATGAAATACCATGTATTTATTTTAAGTGGTCAACCATTTTGAAAAAACCCCCAAACCCAATTCTTCATTTTCTACTTTATTTATTCAGGTGCTCATAGGGTGTGAGAGTTCAGTCTCAGCCTCTTGGTGTTTCATAGCAGCGACCTAAGGAATTTCCCTTTGGAAAATATGTATAAACAACATAGCCTTCTTTCAACACAATAGCTATAATCTTCTATTTACATTACAATTAACATTAGGCTTAAATCCACGCAGGATTCTTTTTTATTTACTTTTTTCTTCCCTGTTTCCCAATTTGTTGTCTAGCAAAACAGATTACTTTCTGTACCCATAACTGCAGAAGAAAAATGTCACAGTCTGCTCCTCTTGATCTCTGCTCACTGCCATTGATATCTATCCTCATCTCCACTTCCATTAGGAAAATATTTTCCTCTATTTTGGGTTAGACCCTACTAGAAGAAAATACTACAGGAGGCACCAGTGGCCTAATGGAGCCTCTTAGACTGGATAAGTGGTCACAGTTTATTTTCTTGAAGTAGCATTTTCCAAATGAGAACATGTTATAAGAGTGATGGAAATATCTACAGATTTCTTCTTTTCTCCTTTACTTTGCTTCCTTTATCCCTAATACTGATTTAGTTCTCACATGCTAGCTCTAGAGTGCAGAGTTATAGTTTTTACTAATATTTTTGGGCCAAGAAGGATACTTCATCACTGAATTGGACAGAAGACTGTTGTCTGTAGAAACTAGTTTCGTGGGTCATCTAGAAACATGATGGCAAACCTATGGCATGTGTTCCAGAGGTGGCATGCAGAGCCCTCTCTGGGCATGCGAGCCATCACCCCAGCTCTGCTCCACTGTGCATACACGCGCACCTCCCACTGGCCAGCTGGTCTTCGGGTCTCTGCCTCGCATGTGCGAGGAATGCACGTGTATGCGTGGGGGCGGGGCGCATGCGTGGGGAATGCATGTGTATTGCATTTTGGGGGTGTGCACACATACATGCTTTGCGCACTTGGTGCCGAAAAGATTATTTTATTACATATATATACATATTACATTGAAGACTTGTAACACTTGAGAGTTTTAACAACTAAATTAGTTATTAAAACTCTCAAGCATTGCAAGTTCAATGATCCTGGGTTAACAAAATAATATTTTGTTTCATGGACAATATATTTAGTACTAGTATCTACATTTCCAATCTGTAACCTTGAGTTACTAATATGTTGAATGTGTTCCAATTTTGAAATGGATTTGTGGATTTTCACATGCATTCAGACATTAATGTTAAACTAAGATTACATATGCTTACATACAGTTCCTTGTCAGAAATGTTATAATTCTGAACCTGATACAAATATTGTTTAGAAAATAGTTATCTTGGGATGGTAATATATGTATATGTGTATATATATATATATATCTATTTGATAAATTGGATCACACTGGGATTACTATGTACAAACACCACTTTTGTTTTGAGGAGCATCTTCAAAATACTATCTTGTTCTAAAAAGACAATAAATTAGAAAGCTTTAAAACATGAGCCTTTATAATGTTGCTTTTAATAATAATGGGTTATAGGTCAGAAGTTCATAAAACTATTGTGTTAAATATTTCTGGCTAACTGATTAAACGTTGGTATGATTGTTTTAATAAATTTATATTTTAAAAATGGTGATTCATAAGTTAGAATGTCTCCTTGTGATCCTGTATTTTATCTTGTTGGGGTTTTTTTGTTTTTTTTATGAAAAGCAGTTCTGCTAAAGTCTAACACTTTCTAGTGAATAAATGTTGATAATATAAATGATAACGTCTTTCCTGTCTTTTCTTACATTGTGTGTAGGTAGAGCTGTGGCTGCAACAAACAAGCTTTTTGTACTGAAGCCAATTGGTTCATAATTACTATATTCTACAATAATTACTAATACAATTTATTGGTAGGAAAGAAGAAAATAGTAACAAGTGCATTCATTAAATAAAAGAAATGGGATTTATAATATATATAAAAGTATAATATATAAATAAAATATTGAGACTAAGGAAACATTAAAATGGCATGTTTAATCATGCCAGTTAATCAGAGGTAGAATTTTGTGTGAACTCATGAACTTACTAACCCAGTCAATGAGCCAGAAGTGTTGTTCAGTTATTTTCATCTCATGACCTGGTGAGCATTTCTTCTCTAGGATTTTTTCTAACTGCATCTTTGAGTTCGAAGCTTTGTTCATGTCATCAGTCACAGTATTAAGTTCACCATGTCTTTTGTTAGCCTCTTTTTTTTCTAAACATCAGGGTATCCTCCATTTTAATGTTTTCATCTGTATCTTCACTTTCAAGCATGTACAGTATTGAACTTCACAAGAATTGAACCACCTTTATTCATATTTATTATACGGTATCATAAACAATGTCTCTATTTTTCTTACTTTTCCTTCGTTTAATACTCTTATCATTTATCCTCCTTTAAATTCCAAGTTACATATCCATGGCTGTAATCACATGATAGATATTGACCTTCACTTGTACGTATTTAATAAAAATATTTTTAAGAAGTGGGTACAAGTCTTGGCTGAATCAGTCAGGGTTATATCCCATGTTCCAGAACATAGGCTAAATGTTTTTTGTTTGAGGAAACGTAAAGTAGTAGTATATTAATCAGCTAGGAAATAATGTTTTCTTCACTTAATATATTAAACACATATAGGAAATAAATGGAATTAGTCCATGCATACAACCCACAGCATTTAAAGGAATGATAGAATTATACAATGAAGTAATTCAGAATAAGACTTCCCAACTTTTAATAGTATGCCAAATATACAAATACGCATCCAAGGAAAGCAATTGTTGAAATGAGAAGGTTGGGTTAGAAATAATGCCATGAATAATCCACAGTAATGGAGATATGAACTTGTTTAATACAAGGGATAAAAATAAATGTGTTACATTTGTTACAATACTAGGTTACAGAACATCAAAGAATATGAGAGAGCTAGGTAATATGCCATCTTAGGTTGAACTGGAGTATCAAATTCTAGTATGTGGCAACAGCAATAGGTTTTACACTGTTCTCGTGTCTGTGCAGGCCAAGTTAGATACTTTACTTTTAAAAGGTGGATTTATCATACATTGCTCTGTGGGTAATATGCTAAACATCTGAATTGACAATCTCTTTACAGTATTAGGTCCACATTTATGACTGCTGCAAACTATGCAAGATAATTACAAAATAGTGATAACTTTCAAAAAAATGCAATGCATACAGTGCATTATTGTATTTAAAACATGATCATGAAGCATACTTTCCTACATAGCATTATTAAGTGCAAAACAGACTTTAGAAAGGTTTTTCTTTCCCCCGATCTATTGCACTATAATTGCAGGTTTCAATTACTGCTAGATTTTTAAAGATTTTTAACTGTCTGTGAATGTACCATACGTGACCATTGGCTATAGCTAATGCTCTGCCCGCAGATTCTTTCCTCTCTCAGTCTAGAAGAAAAAAAACAGTTGGCTTTTTAACCAAACCAATTTGTTCCCTAGCTTTGCTTTCAGGAGCAGCCTAAGTTGTGACTAGATTGGGGGGGGACGGACACTTTTTTCACTCCTCCCTCCTGTGAACAACTTGGCTGCCATTCCTGAAATCAATATTCATTGCAATGGAAATGGAAAAGGTAAAAAAATAATGAAAGAAATAAAAGTTTGGTGAAGGGGCATAAATCTACATCCTGGTAAACATAAGAATTGACTTTACATTTATATGCCATCTTCCCTCTAGGAGCCAATTTAATGTATGAGGCAATTTTATCTCATTTACATTAACAACCCAACTGATTGGCCGCAAATCACCCTCTTTCAGATCATTCACTCATTGGCTGAGAGTTGAGTAGATCTAAACTCAAATATTTCTGATCTTTATTGAAAAAATGTTGTAAGTCATACAAAGTTATGAGGAAATAATCCTTTTATTTGAGATCGTTTTACCACAAGTTTTGAATGAAAAGTATGTATAGTTGTTTTTCATACAGATGATTAAAAATTTCACAAATTAAAAACAGTAAACCAACATGAACCCTTAGCATAATAATCCAGACCAGGTAAACCAAAACTAATAGGAATTCAAATTGATTGTAAGGAATAATCCAGTGTAATAGTGACTTGCATAACAAAAGAAAAACTTCTTACGTGGGAATTCCTTGTCAGTGCATTGATTTAGCAACTAGGACTCGCTTCATTGCCTAATCAGCAAATCAGAACATAGTAAGAAATAGCCTGCACTGGAGGTATGGGTGTCAAACTTGCGGCCCATGGGCCGGATGCATCATGTGCTGATCACGCCCACCTTCGGTTTAGTGAAGGGGGAAAAAGTTGTGATATGTCCCATGATGACAATGTGTCATTGTGAGTTTGACACTCCTTCTTTACATCATTCCAGGAAGAAAAAATTGCTTTGTTTCCAATTTCAGTTCCACTTCACTACTTTCATTACCCTCAGTCCTGTTTTTCACTTCTACAAACATTTCAAAAACTTTGGGGGGGAAATGGGAGTTTATGTGAATGTAACCAGGACTGAACCCTTGACTTACTGCACTTAAGACATGTGTTCTATCAATAAGCTAATAATCTTCAACAGCTGGGCTGAGACTAATATGTAATCTGCTTTAAACATTGGCCAAATAGAGAACTGTGGAACAAATGTCCCTAGTTTCTTCATAATCTTTTTTTTTTAGTTTATGCATTGCGGTAACCCACATACAACTTTCTTAATGTTGTCATCTGCACAAACCCAGCCAGCTGTGGTTCATTTAAGCAAACTATGGCTTCAGGTAATGCATGATTCATTTAAAAAGTGAGAGGGATTCCATTTTTAAAGGAATGAAAAATAAACAACTTTATTGATTTATAGCTTTGTGATTATACGCCAGCTTCTCAAGTAAACCTGTACTGGTATGTTTAAGGAACATAGGCTTAAAATCAATAGGATTCAAGACAGTCATGCTTATGTCTAACTGATTTAATGGGTTCCAGATAAGAACCACAAATGTTTTTTACTTATTCTTTTAGCCAATTTGTATGCTGATTCAGTCATGAAGGCAACTGTAGCCAGCTTATTTATAAGAATTAAACTAGACATGGAAACAATGGCCTACCTTCTAGGGTTGTTGTAAGGTTATATGACAATGACTGTAATACATATTGAAAGCATTATTGTTGTTGTTGTTGTTATAAACTTTTCATTAAACATGAAACTAAGTCAACTGAACATTTAAAAATGTATCACAAATATCATTGACTGATGTGGATGGTTGATATGGGTTGCTGCCAGCATCCTAGGTATCAATCATCATCATCATCATCATCATCATCATCATCATCATCATCATCATCATCATCATCATCATCATCATCATCA
>JANHFL010004035.1:29583-42016 GCA_032468155.1 Oxyrhabdium leporinum | reverse complement strand
AGGGGAGGGGGGAGGGGGAGGGGATTAAAAATTGAAAAACTTGTTTTATAAAACTTTTCCAATAAAAAAAAAAAAAAGAAAGGATAAAAAAAAACATACCCAGGAAATTATAGACCAATGAGTTTAGCATCAATATCTGGGAAGATCCTGGAAAAGATATTAAAAAAACATATCTGCGAACAAATAGAAGCAAAAAGAGTTATACCTAATAGCCAGCATGGGTTTGTTAAAAAGACATCATGCCAAATCAATCTTATTTCACTCTTTGATAAAGAGACTGAATTAGTAAACTAACAAAATGCTGTGGACATAGTATACTTAGATTTCAGTAAGGCATTTGAGAAAGTAGATAATAACCTACTTCTTGGTAAGCTAGAAAAATGTGGAATAGACAACATCACCGCCAGATGGATTTTAACTAGCTAATAAACCGCACTCAATTTGTAATCCTTAATAGTACTATATCCACATGGAGAGAAGTAAGCAGTGGGGTACTGCAAGGTTCCGTCTTAGGCCCAGTACTTTTCAATATCTTCATAAATAATTTAGATGAGGGAATAGAAGGGGAACTCATCAAATTTGCCAATGATACCAAGCTGGCAGGAATAGGTTAGTAGAATTACTCCAGAAGATATGTTCAAGATCCAGATGGATTTATATATATATGTGTGTGCGTGTGTGTGTGTGTGTGCTTAATGAACAGTGTACTGTCTGAGTCAATTTGTTTATATAGTAATACTTATTAAGTTCCTAATTTCTACCTCTTTTATCTAGCCATTGATAAAACAAGTCCCAAGTTCAAAAATTCTTTGTCTTCTTTTTCTTTTATCTTCAGTGTTCATCTGTCCATTTCTGCACAGTCTAATTTTTTTTTAAATTATATCTTCTTTCGTAGATGTTTCCTCACTTTTCCAATGTTGTGCAAATACAATTCTTGTGGCTGTTAAAACATGCAATATCAAATATACATTCTCTTTATCATATTTTTCTGGTATTATGCCTAACAAAAATAATTCTGATTTACAATCTATATGCTGCCTTAACATTTTTTCTAACCAAGGATGCACTTTTGTCCGAAGTTTTTTTGATTTTGGGCATATCCACCACATATGTGCCCAGTTTTTTTATTACATTTCCAACATTTGGTCGATGTATTTTTAAACATTTTTGTTAGCCTCGCTGATGGTAGGTACGACCTATAAAACATTTTATGCAAGTTTTCTTTATACATAGTTGCCATTGTCAATTTATAGTTTCTTTCCCAAAGTTTTTGCCAGTTATCTAGTTCTACATTATATCCAAAAAAATTTGCCCATACTATCATTGTCTCTTTCACCTGTTCATCTTCCATTTTTAGGTTTAGTAAAAAGTTATATAGTTTCTTAATTAACTTTTCATCTACCATTAACAGTATTTGGACAAATGTTGTTTGCTCTTTATAAAAGCCATATATCTTAGCATCTTTATCATACCTCAATTGCATTTGCATTTGTGGCCACCATGATAGATCAACACCTTATACTTGTAGTTCTTGTTTTGTTTTTAGTTTCCCTTCCATGTTTAAAATATGTTTATATGTTAGAATTTTTTCAAAGTTTATTAGGTTTAGGTGAACAAATGCTTCCATTGTTGAAAGCCACCCTGGTATTTTCATATATATATATATTAGCTTTCACCATTTCCCATACTAAAAATAGCACATTCCTTAAATAGTGATTTTGGAAGTATCTATGAATTTTATTCTTATCATACCATAAGAAAGCATGCCATCCTAGTTGGAGATCATGACCTTCTAAATACAATAATCTTCTATGTCTGAGAGTTATCCATCCTTTCACCCATGTTAATACACACGCTTGGTAATATAACTCCCAATCTGGTAACCCTAATCCTCCATTATTTTTAGATTCTTGCAACATTTTCAATCTTATTCTAGCTTTTTTCCTTTGCCAAATAAATTTCAAAATTGTTGTATTTAGCTCATCAAAATATTTTTTCTCTATTTTTATAGGAATTGTTTGGAACAAGAAAAGTAGTTTGGATAGAATATTCATTTTTATAGTCTTCCTAACATTGATAATTGCAAATTCTTCCATTTTTCCAAATCCAGTTTTATTGGTTTAATAGCTTTGTATAGTTATAATGGTTATAATGGTACTACATGGAGAGAAGTAAGCAGTGGGGTACCACAAGGTTCCGTCCTAGGCCCAGTACTCTTCAATATCTTCATAAATGACTTAGATGAGGGAATAGAAGGGGAACTTAACAAATTTGCGGATGATACTAAACTGGCAGCAATAGCCAACACCATAGATGATAGGCTCAAGATCCAGATGTATCTTGACAGACTTGAACACTGGGCCCAATCTAACAAAATGAAATTCAATGTAAAGAAAAGTACATTTTTACACTCAGGCAAGAAAAAACAAATGTACAGGCATACATTAAGTGAAACTTGGCTCAATAACAGTAATTGTGAGAAAGATCTTGGAGCCCTAGTGAACAATTACTTAAATATGACCCATCAGTGTGCTGCAGCTGCCAAAAAAGCCAATGCAATACTAGGTTGCATGTTAATGAAATCACGATCACATGAAGTTTTAGTACTGCTTTATAAGACCTTGGTAACACCATACTTGGAATACTGCATTCAGTTTTGGTCACCATAATATAAAAAAGATGTTGAAAGTTTGGAAAGAGTGCAGAGAAGAGCAACAAAAGATTATTAGGGAGCTATAGGCTAAAACATAAAGTACGGTTGCAGGAACTAGGTATGTACATTCTAGTGAAAAGAAGGGCCATTATAGCAGTGTTCCAGTATTTGAGGTGCTGCCACAGAGAAGAGAAGATCTATCTATTTTCCAAGGCACCAGAATGTGAAACAAAAAGCAATGGATGGAAACTAATCAAGGAGAGAACAAACCTAGAACTAAGGAGAAATTTAAAGTCTGGTATCTTGAAGAATGTGCAATTCTTGACGTTATTTTAAATCCCTTGGGGAAGTTCCTTTTGTTAGCACAGATATTCAGCATAAGCAGTCCTCAATTACTGCATCTGCATAAGAGGCAGTCAAAACACAGACATGCAGAAGTTGGGGGTGAGAGGGATCAACAAAGTTCAGTAAGTAGCAGCAATATGGCTGCTAGGCAAGTAGATTTATTATACAAAGTACATCCACAACTTAGTCTCTCAGTGAACGATGCAAGGAATTAATTATCTAAAACATATGAGCCCAGCCTTACAACTGAAATATGAATTCATATGAATTCTTAACATCCCCATCTCACTCTAAATCTTATCTGGTTATTAATAACTAGATTGCTGCAAAGGCTGTAGTGGCAAGAATAATATACAGAGAGCTCTTACATACCTAACCATATGACAGTCATGCCCCTCCTCTTTTTTCCATTTCCCTATGTATTACTTAGATTTTTATCTTGCTATTGTACCATGTTTTCTAGCCATTCCCAGATATACCTGGCTGATTCCAAAAAGCACAAGTGTGAGCTAGTCGCTGTCCATTGTGCTGAAACTCCATTACTGAGCCATGGTAGTCAGCAGAGGGCACTCTTCTGTGTGTTGACAGCATCCAAGCTACCTCCCCCTGCCCCCTCCCTCACATAGAATAGATTTCTTCAGCACCCAAAAAAAACAGGAACTTTCAGTATTGGACTCTGAAATTTTTTGCACTTTTGTAGAATGCTTTCTGCCATTGGCTCTTCCTTGCCCCTATAGCTCATCCTTCCCTTTTTCAAAGAAGTACTCACCATGTTGACTTCAGAGACCATGTCTATACTGGCGATCTCTATTCTCATCCCAACATCAACAGGAGAACCTGGAAACCGAGATGGATGATTTGTTGTGTGTGTGTTTTTTTTAATGACCAGCTAAGGAAATGAATTGGAATCTTCATTTCCAGGTTGTTGTTGTTCTTGTAGTTTAGAGAGAGGGGGGGGAAGGGGAGGGAGAGGGAGAGGGAGAGGGAGAGGGAGAGGGAGAGAAGAGAAATGGCATTCTTCTGTCCATATGTTGCACTCAGGGAGCAGTGATTGATTTGTTTAAGACTTTTGTGAAAGCCAAAAGCTAATAAATCTGACTCTTGGCATGAACACTGGCAACAAAGCCAATCTTTGTCCAATGTATGGTTGTAAGCTTACATACCTTTGTGTGTGTGTGTGTGTGTGTGTGTGTGTAAGAAAGAGAAGGAGAAACCCCCCAAAAAGATATCTTTGGGATAGTATGCAGCAGCCTCTCACCAATCTTAGCTGGTTTAACAAAGCTAAGCAGAATCCTGTCTGGACAAGCTTGTAAACTAAATTAAGTAGTTAAAAAAATCCCGGAAGAAAACCACGGCAAACCACTGTTCAGAATGGTTGCCAAACAACAGTGTCACATATAGACACATAGATGATAGACACATCTACACATATAGATGAGTTCGACTTGGAGGAATCTTTCCCTTTTACTCCCGAGACCGGGCGAGCTACTTAGCAGGCAGGCTGATTAACATTCTTACCAGCCTTCTGCCTCCGAATAGAAAGCAGCGCACCGCGTTGTCTCCTATTATAAACAAATCAGGGGAGAATTACCTCCAAAATCCGGCCTTAAGCGAATGTCGTATCCTTTGAGCAAGCGGTCCACCGTCTCTTTCACATAGGACATGTTGCTGGGCTCGTTCACGCTAAACAAGGCAGAAAAAAATGTGATTCAGGACGAGGAAGGAGACACCCTCCCATTCCCGGCCACAATCTATTTATCCTGCCTTCCCGGGGGGTGGGGGAATAGAAATCAATGAGGGTGCTCAGGAAGGAAGGCGATGCATCCTGCACCACACACGGGCGTGCCGACATGCGGGGGAGGGGGGAGAGAGACAGACAAACACGCTCTCATACACACGGATACCCACCCCACACATGCTCCTCCTTGCATCCAAGCGCCCATCCTCACCTCTTAGCATAGGAGACCACAGCTATCATAACCGGGAAGACAAAAATCCCCGCGCCCTCTCGGAGCTGAACTGCCCACATTCCTTCCTCCTGGTGAACAGCGGATGCCTTTTTTTTATCCCTTCCCCCCTTCTCACTCTCCGCCCCACCCGCGAAGATTCAAGGAATGGAACTTTCAAGCCACAGGCAGGGCGCCGCCACAGCCGCCGAGAAGAGCGCCACGCATGCGTGGCACTGGTTCAATATCTGAGGATCCCGGTCAGCGTTGGCCACTAGGCCTGACAAGTGAGCCGCGCCGGAGGGCCCTGCTAGCTCTGCGAAGAGCGGCCCGCTGAAAGCCGAAAGTTCTTCGGCCCGGCAGAAGGTGAAGGCCAGCCTACTGAAGCTCATCGCAGCTAGGCTGCGACACCTCCCTCCCTTCGTTGGTGCCTCTCCTTCCCTACCGCTGGTTGGTAAAAAGGGGAGCCAGTTTAGAGCGCAGCCGGCCGCGTTATATCGCCACAGCTGCGGCTGGGTGACGCAATCCCCATTTCCTCGCTGCTGGTTTATATCGCCATAGGTAGGACCAGAGTCCACTATTAGCTTCTTTCAAGCTACTTTTCTCCTGCTTTTCTCCTAAGGGATGGCCCTGGTGTCGGTTGTCTCCTACACATCTACCTATCAAATCCACTGCTCAAGTTTGGAGACTATAGATGAGAAAGGGCTAAGGTAGGAGGCAAAGCAATCCTAAATAACAATCTCTCCTTCCTAAGGTTCCTTTTTAAAAAAGAATGAAGGGACATAAAGTAATTTGACTTCCACCAGATCAGAGCCCCTAAGCAACAGGAAGGTTTTCACCTACAACAAGAGATGATACTCTGTACATTCACTGTTTTTATTTTTTATTTATTTTATTTGTATTTATATACCGCCCCATTCCGAAGACTCGGGGCGGTTCACAGCTTCTGATTAAAACAATGCAAATATATAGATTGTTGGTGTGGGTAATATAATAGTACTTAAGGATTCTGGTCCTTTCCACTCTGGTGATTTATAGAATCTTCCAGCATCACCAAGACACCACTGTGGCATATGTTGCTAAGAAAGATGGACTTTATTTTGCCACCGCAAAAGTTGGAAGGTGCCATAAGATGCTACAAATCATTAGTGTGGAAAAGGTCTTCTCCTGCACTTCTCTTCCGAATAACAGAGTGGTAAAATCAGAATAGGTATTCAGCTCACCACCTAGGAAAATACAGAAAGCACCATTCATTCATGACTTGTTCCCTCTCACTGCTTTGCATCCTTCAGAGCAGAAGGACCCCAAGCATAGGCTCCTGTTAGCCACAGTCTTCTATTACTCAGTCTGTTTTGCAATATCTCTTGAAAGATATGAAGGAATAAAAAATGCAAAGGGACAGGGTAGATAGACCCCTAACATTATTGGCTAACCCATGCTGCTAGGAAGAGAAGAAAACAGAAGGGACACTGAAGGTCTGTAGGAAGGAATCAGAAAGGCTAAACTGATATCTGTGCACTACATCATTGAAGCCATCTATTTTACATCTTGACTTTTTCAATCCCCAACTACTTCAACAATCCTAGAAGGGTCCAGCTGATTTGCTTCCTGAGACAGTCACCGCACTATTATAGAGTTTAAAGGTAGAATTCAGGAAAGCACATGAGAACTACTTTCACAATCTGTTGCACTAGAGAAATGGTAGATCAAGCTGTTTTCTCCCCTTTCCTCTAGGTTGCTCAATGATTCTAATCCAGCTGCAGATTCTCCAACCAGTTAGGAGCAGTTACTATTTCTTGCTTTTTTACCCCCTTCAATGATGCCATTGAAAGACAGAGAAGGAGGCAAAAGAGAGTACAGATCCTTCTTCCTGTTTCCTCTAAGGACACAATTAAAATATTTTATTTGATGGATACTGTGTGTTTCTTCTTACAAGTGCCATAATATTAAGTTTCCCTTTCCAAGTATTTGTTGAATGTGTAGCCAGGCTTCATTCATAGCTGTGTTTTTTTTAAAGTTTAGTAAGTTTAAGATGTGTGAACCAACTCCCAGAATTCCCAAGCCTGGAAATTCTGGTGTCAATGGTTAAAATGCAGTACTGCAGGCTACTTCTGCTGACTGCCGGAGTTTGGCAGTTCAAGTCTCACCAGTCTCAAGGTTGACTTAGCCTTCCATCCTTCTGAGGTGGGTAAAATGAGGACCCAGATTGTTGGGGGCAATATGCTGATACTATAAACTGCTTAGAGAGAGCTGTAAAGCACCATGCAGCGGTATATAAGTCTAAGTGCTATTGCTATCTCCATAGTTGCCTGCACCTCTTTCATTCGCAGTTTGCCAAACAGTGACGAGAGGAAGGTGGTGAATTCCTAAGGGTGGGGGAAGGCTATGGAATGCACAAGGCCTTTTGTTGCTGGCAAGATATAGTCCAACAAGGTCAAGTTAGGAAGAATGTTTGAGTGGTGTAGACAATTTCCCCCAAAACAAAAGAATTTAACTTGGTGAACTATGAACTCTGCCTGGAGGGGAAAAGAGAGTTTTACCTATGTGGGTTTCATGGGAAAATCCAGAACTGACTTAGCTTCTGCTATGCCTAGATCATGGGTGTCAAACTCACCATGTCACGCCATCACATGATGTATTGCGATGTTTTTTCCCTTCGTGGAGCTGGGTTGGGCATGGCCTGTGTGTGACACATCCGGTCCATAGGCTGCCAGTTTGAAGTTTGACACCCCTGGCCTAGATGGATCTTTCAATAAAGCTGCTGGGAGTTTCTTTTGTTGAATGTGCCAAATGGGACAGCTGACATCGAGGAGTTGAAATTCACATATCTTAAAGTTTTCAAGTTTGAAAAATGTTGATTTGTAGAAAATACTATGGAATAAATAGATGATACAGTCTAGTTATGTGCTTGCACTCCTCTAATATGGGAGTGCCTGAATTATTGGCAATGTTTTTATGGATGGAGAGCAGAGGTTGATTGGGGGAGGGGGAGGGTTCTGGAAGAGTACGCTGCTTTGGGGTTGGCAACCTATGGGATACTTTGGGAAAGAAGACTTAAGATTGAAGTCTAGCAGGACACAAAACAACTGTACAAGAAAGCCTAAAGAGCGAGTTCTGTAGGAACCAATGAAATCTGTTGTGGTATTGGTGCCATGTATCTTAATTTTACATTCATCCTGTAAAGCGATGGAAACAAAAAATCACTCAAAAAGAATCAATCTTCTGTGACCCCCTTGCTATAGAAAAGTGAGGCCAGGATGGCCACTGGCACACCTGAAACTCCTCTTCCCTCTGAAATACATAAGAAGACACAGACCAGGGGTGCTTGTTTTTTCAGGGTCATGTCCATAGAATGGAGAAGATACTGCTAAATAGACACAAGTAGCAAAGTGAAGAGACAACCGTATAGCTAAAAAGTCATGGTTTATGGTGGCATGGAACACGTGCAGAGCCAGCACGGTAGGATTGCCAGTTTATTTCTGACTCTCCAATATATTTGTTTGAGAGTGTGGAAATCCCTGTATTCCTTGGAAAGGTTAATGCATTCTGCTTCCAATTGTGGGTGGAATGCTAGTGAAGAGGGAATGGATAAGAAGTGCACTAATTTTGCCAAGAAACCAAGTGCTCCAATGAACCATGACCACAAGTTGCCCCTATTGGTGTGTTTGCCTACCTCCCTGGTCTTTCCCAAAGCAGAAGTTCAAATGGCAGAATAATGATTGCACTGCAAGATGACAGAGTTTATACATCTTGATCAAAGTTCAGAGAGAAGATACTGTATGGTTGAATACCGGATGCTGGGCACAAATTATTGCCATTATCCAACATCTGATTCTCTCTGTGGTGCCTAGTTTGATCCTGCAGGTTAAAAATACTGTGGGGTGAAGGAATGCATTTTTATGTTGCTCTGCTGAGAAGAGAGTTTTAAGTTAAAACCTTATACTAGTTTCTGCAACAGACTTGCATCTTTTAAAGATGTGACGTGATTAAATGGGTAGAATAAATTTGCTGTTGAGAAACTGGAGTAGAATGCAAATGTTGCATTCTAATTTCTGTGAGTGGAGAAGATATCTGGATTTGACATTTTTAATTGGTTTAAGATGCTCACATTCAACAGCCTCTTCAGAAACTTTAGATTATTATAAAAATAGTTTTGTTTACAACTTATCTAACTTATTTGTTACTTTTCACTCTTCCTCTGAAAAAAGCTACATTTTAGTTTAGTTTATGATGACAGCTTCTTAGTCGGTCCGGATTTTCCTAATTTCAGCAGATGAATCAGAACCTTGACACCACCATAAGTATAGTGATAGGAGTAAATGAAAGATCTTCAAAAATTTAAAATTAATTGAATAAGAGGAAAGCTAAAAATGAACTGAATAAGAGGAAATATGTAGAAAGAAAGAGTGTAACCTCATAGTACCTTAGGCAATGGGGAACGAGAAGGAATGTGGCAGCCTAGACAGGCTTGTATAAAGAAGCGAATAGTTTGAGTTGGAACTTTGGAGAGAACTAAGTTTTGATAAGCTTCTCTCCCTGTTTGTTGCAATAAAATGAAACAAAAGGCCTTCACTGTGTCTTGGCTGATTATTGGTCAGGCAAACTTGCCTCTGCTCATGAAGGGGCAAGGAGAATATAACACATCCTAACTGCTCACTACACCAAAGGTGGACAATATGTGACTCTCCCAACAGAGTCATATATCAACTTCCATCACCCCCAACCAACACAAGCCATAATTATGAAAGATGGGACCATAATCCAACACATATAGAGGACCAAACATTACCCTTGACTCTGCTAAGGATTTCAGCCATACACAATGCACAGGGAATCAAAAAGGCCATTTTCTAAGTTCTAAATCCCATTTGGAATATAGCTGTTTGTTGTATCAGCAGATAAAGTCTCCCAAGAACCTGCAGCAAGCTCTGTATTTAGCATCAAGCTCTATATTTACACACAGGCACACCAAATTATATAGCAATAGCACTTAGTGTCAGCCTTGGGAGCCATATTTGTAGAAGGCCTCTGCGGCTGCCACCTTTTAGTGCCTGGCAAATTGGGAGGGGGGATATTCACATGCAGCCGGGGAGTATAGACACAACAACATTCTTCCCCAGAGAATCAAGGACATATCAACTTGCACCTGGAAGAGGAGTGCCAGAAGGAAGGCATCCATTTTACCTGGAAATGGATTGGGCCATGTGATCATTGGGGATGGCCAGGAGGTGGATCTTTGAATTTCTTTGGGGGAGGGAAAAACCTGGGGCTTCAGATTCAGGTTTTTTTCAGATGTGCCAACATGGTTTCTCTAATAAATTCTTATTTGGATAACTTGGTTTCCCAATGCTGAATGGAGAAGGGGGACTTTGCTGGAACCCTGGTACTTAGACTTATATACCTTTACAGTGCTTTACAGCCCTCTCTAAGCAATTTACAGAGTCAGCATATTGCCCCCAACAATTTGGGTCCTCATTTTACCCACCTTGGAAGGATGGAACGCTGAGTCAACCTTGAGCCTGGTGAGATTTGAACTGCCAAATTGCAAGCAGCCGGCAGTCAGCAGAAGTAGCCTGCAGTATGGCACTCTAACCACTGCACCACAATGGGACTTTAAACAACATATGTTGTAAGGTCCTACCTCTCCAGTCTTCTCAAGAAAGCAGAACTCTTGAAACAATTATCATTTCAAAACAGACTTTTATTGAAAGACGGTGATAGCAAAGGAAATGTAGGCAGGATTTGAAGTTTCTTCCTCAAAGTGTTAGGTTAAACCACTATAAGCAAAGCCCCTTCCAATGTCCAGTTCAACATCGAGCCAATTCCAAGGGGTGAAGACCTTTGAGGACCTCGGGCAGAGAAGGGGATAACTGTCAACTCCCAGGTGCTTCGGTTTCACTTTCTCTGGGGGTGAGATAAAGCAGATGTCTTAAAGCACATTCTTCTCCCCTTCCCTAAGATGACACGAGGCACATTACCTTCTCTCTCCCTGTTTCCCACAAGGTACAGCAAAGCAAAGCAAATGAAACCCCGTACAAAGCATTCCGCCCAAGCCTTCCCCCTCTCACTAGAATGGCAGTGTCCCGATAGAGAACTATGGACCTGACATATGGGTAGCTAATCTCTCAATCAATTGATACAAATTTAACTTCATGTCAGTACTGCACACAAATGCAAAAATCAGAGAGGGAACTTTCCAGCATCCAGTGTTCAAGGATATTCTTTGCTATTTCAAACTGGCAATCCTTGGGGGAAATGATTGACCCATAACAAAGTTAGAATTCATTAGATGATTAAAACTAGTTCTTGCAGATTAAACACAGAATAATATTTATTATTACACAATAAATGTTAATTATGAATTAAATAATAATCTTGGTGACACACCTTTTAGCATTTCTTTCCCTCTCCCCAAACCTTACATTTCTTCTGTGTGACAGTGTGTAAATACTTGTTTGTCCAGATTATATTCCATCTATCTGGAGAAGGATGATCCACAAACAGTTTCATATGTGCTGAAGAAGCTAGCAGAATTCCAAGTAATGCACCCATAGAAAACAAATTCTGAGGCACTCAAGTTCCTCAAAGAATAGTTTATTGGATACATCATTTTGGCACAAACTAGTGAACACCGATTGAGGTTTCCTGCTGCTTTCACCTAATTAAAAGTAAAATTTTCCCCTTCCCCCCAAAGTCACTGGTCACATTGTCCAATCCAGCTGCTGGCCGGTTGCTGGGTTACCGGCTCCTCCTCTGGCCAGCCATCTATGAGAATGTCCTTGGTTGCCATAGGAAAACTTTATTGTTTTGAGCAGGCTCACTTCAGGGTTGACAATTGGACCCCCTTAGTTGATAAGTAGCTCCTAGGAGAGAAAAGAAATGAAATGGTGTTAATCAGCATTTGACTAGCCACCTCTTCCTTCTCCTGGAGGCTTCTGAGGGTACTGGTCATGAAACTGCTTGACTAACCTGTCCATTTTCACATCCCAGCTTTTTATCCAAGTAGATTCGAAGAGGGGATATCCCTTCCACTGTACTAAGTACTGCAGTCTCCCCTTGTATAGTCTAGAGCATAGGTCTGCAACCTTACACACTCAAAGAGCCATTTGGACCTATTTCCCATAGAAAACACCAGGAGCCACAAAACCTGTGTGGGCATGGCCAACTTGATGTCACTCACTCCCATCCAGTCACATGACCCCCTTAGCCACGCCTACCCAGCTGGTCATTTGGGAAGAGAACCGGTTGTTAAAGAACACAAAACCTTTTTGACATCTAAAATGATGTCAAATGATGTTCCCGTCTCTCTCCCTCTCTCTGTATATGTTTCTCTCTCTCCCTCTCTATTTATTTCCCTCCCTCTCTCTCTCCCCCTCTATGTATCTCTCCCCTTCTCTCCCCCTCTCTGTATCTCTCTCTCCCACTTCTCTCTATGTATCTCTCTTCCCCTCTTGTATCTCTCTCTCCCCTCCCTCCCTCCCCCCTCTCT
>JANHFL010004033.1:15541-29175 GCA_032468155.1 Oxyrhabdium leporinum | reverse complement strand
ATGGTAGGGAATGATTCAGTCAGAGCTTGAAGAAGCTTCTGGGATGAGAAGTGAAACGTCTTCACCGAAAAACCAGAAAGTCCAGTTGCCTCTTGAAAAAAAAGCACCTTTGGGACACTTAGCAACTGTGTTACTAACTTAACCACTGCAGTGATTCACTTAACAACTGTGACAAGAAAGGCCCTAAAATGGGGAAAAACTCACTTAACAAATTTCTCGCTTAGCAACAGAAATTCTGGGCTCAATTGTGGTTGTAAGTCGAGGACTACCTGTACACAACAAATCTTTAGCAACAGAAATTTTGGGCTTAATTGTGGTTGTAAGTTGAGGAGTGCTTTTAGACGTCTTAATTTCATTTAGAACATGCTGTGACTTTAAAGACGAAAATAAGTCACAGTAAACTAATACAGGCAGAATTCATATTCGTAAAGCTCCCCTTGTTTTTTTGCAATGAAGAAAGTTGTTAATGCAAATGCGGTATCTTCTTTTGGCAAATGTTTTTCATTTCAGGAGGGATTGAGTATCTGTGTACTCTGTAATATATTGTGTTAAGATCTTCAGAAGAACTCGGGAAGAAAATATTTTTCAAACAATGCTGTGCTTCTAAAAAGAAATCATGATAAGAATAATTTAAATTTGCCACAACGCTGACACGAACATTTCTCTTTTGAGGGCATGAGGGAGAGAGAGATGGAAAATGAGATTTTCCAGTAATTTCAGAGTCATCTTGGCTTTTAATCAGAAGAGAATTGGTTTCTGGATTAAGGCACAAAAATTTGAATGTCTTATAATAGTTCCATTTTATTTGACAAGATAGTACACTCAGTGAAAAAGAAAATCAATGTGTCATCCTTTTAAAGGAAGACTGGAACAGATAACTTCTGCCTTTTTAAAAAAATGCTCAGCAACAGCTAAATTTTGGGACTGACAGGGTTGATTCAAATAGTTTTAGACTACTGAAATTCTGAAGACCTCATGATGTCCTAAAGTTAGTAAATCCTGATAATCTTTCATTGGTCCTTCCAAGTTCTTCTCTGATGCCTATGACTTTGTCATAGTGATGTAGCATTTAGAACATGCCCTGACTTTAAAGATGAAAATAAGTCACAGTGAACTAATACAGAAGAACTCATATTCATTCTATCTCATTTCCCATCTTCTGAAGGAAAAAAACAAAACACCCTCGAGAGTGGAGCATCTCTTTCCCAACTTCTGGATTGAGGCATTCCTCATGGCTATCCTTGAGAAATGCCAGCAATATGTGATGGGTCAAACCATCTCCTCCCTTACATGCTTGCATCGATACACCATTCACAGAGATTTATTTATGGGTCTGTCACAAGTACCAGAGGGTTAATCATCCTAGCTTTTGAACTCATGCTGGAGCTCAACCTCAGAAAAGTTCTCTCTACCAGCACATGTCTCGTTTTGTTAGAGAGAACTTCCCTGAGGATGGTCCCAGTGGTGTAATCCTGTGAAGTCTGCTACCGGTTCGGTGAGCGCGCGCTTCACCCGTGTGTGCTCAGCGTTAACAAGCAACTTGAAAACTTAACCTTCCCTGTTGGGGTAACACAGATGAGGTGTGCAAAGCACAGGGTTGGGTTGGCAGGCGGAGCTACCGGTTTGCCCATCAGATGATCGTCGGACCTACCGGTTCACCCAAACCGGTCCAAACCGGCTGGATTTCACCTCTGGATGGTCCCCAGCATGAGTTCGAAAGCTAAGAAGACTGTCAGGGTTCCAAGTAATAAACCCACAGCAAGCAAAACCCTCTGGTCATGGTGAGACCCAGACTGCATCCTGCAACATTATCCCGGGACCATATATTTGCCTTAATTCGTGAGATTTATTCATGGCCAGAAGTGCTCAATTGGACCTCATCAAAAGCCAAGGTCGACCCTCATCCTGTAGGCTATGGGAAATTCCACATAAGAAATATGTAGGGCCAACAAGACATGATCTCCATCTCCTGATGCTGGAAGTAATCGGTAGTCATTGTGCATACTTACTGTTGATATCCTTCTGGATGAATTGGTCTTCTCTGCTAAAATTGTCCACGTTGGTGGTTGCAGTACCGGTAGTCTTCAACCTATAACCATTTGTTTAGTGGCCATTCGAAGTTACAACAGCACTGAAAAAATAGACTTGTGAATGATTTTCACACTTACCGCTATAGCATCCCCATAGTCACGCGATCAAAATCTGGTCCATATTTGTGACGGTTGCAGTGTCCTGTGGGGTCACATGATCCCCTTTTGCGACCTTCTGCCAAGCAAAATCAATAGGGAAGCCAGATTCACGTAACAGCTGTGCTACTAACTTAGGAACTGCACTGATTCACTTAACAACCGAGCCAAGAAAGGTCATAAAATGGGGCAAAACTCAATAACTGTCTTACTTAGCAGCAGAAATTTTAGGCTCAACTGTGGTTGTAAGTCAAGGGTTACCTGTGTTAGATTATAAGATCCAATATAAACGTCAGGTATTTTTCTGAATTCGTGTTGAGTGCTTTCTTGTATATAACTGGGATTAGAAATGAGAATATTTCCTTCTCTGACACCTACACACACTGGTGGAATGCTCTAAAAATACGCTCCAGTATAACAGCAATTTTGCTCCTAGAATAGTTCGCCTTATGTAAATTTAACAAACTTGCATATTTTTTCTTCTCTTTCATGATATACCATCCTCCAGCTAATTATTCTTTCTTGCACATGGTTTAAAACTTGCATTTTTAAAGAAACTGTGATCTTCAAAGGGTATGAATTGTAGAGTCCTTATTACATATAAAGATTAGGAAAAGGTAACATTTTGAAAAGGTAAATAGACAGGCCGAGAGGAAAGAAAAGGGAAGAGCTGAGTTGAGACTTTTTTAAAAAAAACTATCCTGTGTAGCATGTAATTCCATTTTAAAATGTGCCATAAATAAATCAGGTATTTTTAAATTGAAGTGTAGGCTTCATGAAGTATCCTTACTGGTTGGAAACTACAAAAATAAATACAAAGAAAACTGGATAGATATATTGAAATTCATTTCTTTGAAAGATCTGCATGGTCTCTCATCTTAGAATATGACTTTAAGAAGGGAGGAAAGGACAGGTAGTCTTTGACATACAACAGTTCATTTAGTGACTGTTCGAAGTTACAACGGCATTAAAATGACTTATGACCATTTTTCACACTTACGACCAGCAACCGCATGGTCAGGGGATCAAAATTCAGATACTTTGCAACTGATTCATATTTATGACGGTCGCAGTGTCCCAGGGTCACGTGATCCCCTTTTACAATCTTCTGACAAGCAAAGTCAATGGGGAAGCCAGATTCACTTAACAACTGTGCTAGTAACTTAACAAGTGCAATGATTCACTTAACAAATGTGGCAAGAAAATGAGGCAAAACTCACTTAACAAATTTCTCACTTAACAACAACATAAATTCTGGGCTCAATTGTGGTCATAAGTTGAGAACTGCCTGTATTCATTATTTAATAATTTAACCCCCACCCCCACCCCCCGGGGAAGAATGAAATATTTTGAGGAATATTTAAAAAGGCAGGATAGAATATTTCCCCTAAAAGAAAAATAAAAATCTTAAGGGAGACAGAAACTCAGAGCCCCAGCTCCCTGCCCCCAGCAGATATCTTGTGCCCATTAAGAAAGACTGGGCCACCCTATCTACAAAACAAAAAACCTCCAGCTCCAGGATGATGGAATTGAGACATGACCCTTCAGGACATAATATGATTAACCCTCTTACCATTTAGCAGCAGAGCTCACTACAATGCACAATCTCCTAAGGACATTTCATCGCCCTCCAAACTTCAACCAAACTTAGCTCAGACAACCTATAGAGCCAGCTATGACCCCTACATAACCCCTACAACAGCCAATAGAATACATGTTCTTGCACAGAAACAGGAAGCTCAAACACAGAGCCCAGCGTGGGTATAAAAGCCACCCACTCTCAACTTCCCAGAACCACAAACCCATGTTGGTTCTGTTTCATCAATAAACCATCTTTCCAATCATCCGCCATGTTTCCAGTGTCTTTCTCCCGGCTTGGAACTGAACCAGATGGATATTTCTTCCAATAGACTTTTTTTCCTTGAGGAAGAAGGACAAAACATTTTGTTTCTCACCCAAGAACCTTTGAGACAACTAGGAAATGGATGACTGAGAATCTCCACAGACAGCTTGGATTTCTATTTTGTCAATTTTTAGAAGTGCACGTAGCCTCTTCCCCTCCCCCAAATTTCTGATCCCTTAATTGCTGCCTACCAGGGAAAATAAGTGGGAAATTACTTGTGGGTTTAGAAATGTTGAAAGTTCATTTGTTTAGATATTCAGTTGACCTCAAAGTAAGGAGAGAAAGAAAGGCAGAAAATGATGTTGTAAAGTAATTAACATTCTGCTAGGTGTTAGGAAAAATATTGGATTTGGACTGATGCAAGTGCCTGGATTTAGCTTGTGAAGTTCTTATACTTCTCAGGCAATTTAAAAATACCACAAGAGGGAGGAGAAAGTGGCTAAGAGGTAGTCCTCAACTTATGGTGGTTCGGTTAATGATGATTTGGAATTAAGACCGCATGGAAAAAAGTGACTTATGACCTCTCCTTGAAGTTAGAGTTGCACCACGCCTGTGGTTATGTATCACAATTTGGTTGCTTGGCAACAGACTCAGATTTAGGATGGTTGCAGCATCTGGCAATCACATGATTGTGATTTGTGACCTTCACAGCTCGCTTCTGACAAGCAACATCAAAGGGGGAAACTGGATTTGTTTAATGTGTCTTAAGCGTGTGAGTTCCTTAATCCGGTGACTCGCTTAACAAGCATGGTAAAAATACAGGTAGTCCTCAACTTACAACAGTTTGTTTAGTGACCATGTAAAGTTACAAAATGCGACTTGTGACCGTTTTTCATGGTTACGGCTTTTGTAGCATCCCCATGATCGTGTGATCACAGTTCAGAGGCTTGGCAAGTGCTTCACATTTATGACGGTTGCTATGTCCGAAGCTCATGGGATCCCCTTTTGCAACCTTCTGACCGGCAAAGTTGATGGGGAAGCCAGATTCACTTAACAACCCGCTTACTAACTCATCCACTGTAGTGATTCACTTAACAACCGGGGCAAGAAAAGTTGTAAAATGGGGCAAAATTGGGCTCCGTTGTGGTGGTAAGTCGAGGGCTACCTGTGGTTGTAAAACCAGGTCCTGTCATGTAAATGACTCATTTAAAGACTGTATCACTTGGCGCCCCAGGAGGGGGGGGGTCTGAATTGTGGTCGTGAGTCGAGGGCTATCTGTATTTTATTTTTAAGGATAGGAAACTGAAGCTAATTATCTTGATTATTGTATTAGTGAAGTTAAGTTTTCCTTTCTCACGGGTGGATAATTTCCTCTGTTGAAACAACCCGTTAAGTGGAACTTATAAAATGGCGTTATGGTAACTCTTCTGAATGCTGGTAACTGGGAAGCAAATTGAAGGACTTTAAAATGCAGTTTCCTGCTTCCCTGATTCATGCAACATGTTGTTGTTCTGTTGCTAAGTTTTGTGACCCCTTCGACTACAACATGCCAGACCCTCTTGTCCTTCACCGACTCCTGGAGTTCTCCCAAATTCGTATTTGTTGTGTCAGTGGTGCTATCTGAACATCTCTGCTGCCCTCTTCTCCTTTTGCCGTCCATTTTTCCCAACATCAGAGTGTTTTCCAATGAGTCCTCTCTTCTCATTTGATGTCCAGAGTTTTTGAGCTTCGGCTCCAGGATCTGTCCCTCCAAAGAGCGATCGGGGTTTGATTTCCTTTAAGATTGGCTGATTTGATTTCCTTGCAGTCCAAGGGACTCTCAAGAGTCTTCTCCAATGCCACAATTGGAAAGCATCAGTTCTTCGGTGCTCAGCTTTTCTTATGGTTTCAACTTTCACAACCACACATTACTACTGGGGAAATCATAGCTTTGACTGCAGAGACCTTTGTCGGCAAGGTGATGTCTCTGCTTTTTAATATGCTGTTTGTGTCAACATAGCTAATCATATTAAAACATAACCATGTCCCCAGTTAGGGAGCAGAAAGCAATAGATGGTACATTTGACCACACGAAGGAAGTGCAGGGTTTACTACATTTAGAAGTTTCCAAACAACTTGAAGAAATGTAATGTAAATGTAAAGAAGAGGAGGTCCACCTATTCTCCAAAGCACCAGAGGGCAGGACAAGAAGCAATGGATGGAAACTAATCGAGGGGAGAAGCAACCTGGAATTAAGGAGATATTTCCTGACACTGAGAACAACTAATCAGAGGAACAACTTGCCTCCAGTAGTTGTGAATGTTGCAACAGTGGAGGTTTTGAGAAGAAATTGGACAACCGTTTGCCTGAAATGGTGTAGGGTTTCCTGCCTGAGCAGGGGGTTGGACTAGAAGACCTCCAAGGTCCCTTCCAACTCTGTTATTCTGTTTTGTAACAGTCAGATGAAAGAAACCTAAGTCTGGAGTCAGAACTCTTTCCAAAGAAAGTGTTGCAGACAAATCCCTTCTTAGTTCTCCCAAAGATACAGATAGTACTCACTTAATGACCAGTTGTTTGGCAACCATTCAAAGTTGTGACAGACCTTGACAGATGTACTTATGATCTGGTTCCAAAGTTCCAACAGCCACAACCCTCCCCTCCACACTCATATTGGTTCGACTAGAAGACCTCCAAGGTTCCTTCCTGCTCTATTCTGATTGATTGATTGATTGATATGATTACATTTTGGGCACATATCCACCAGCTCATATTCATGTCCGTTTGCAGAATTCCACCGTCATGATTTTTGGTTCTTGCTTCCAGTTCCTGCCCATTGAAGAAAATGGATTTGCTTAATGACCGCAGCATTCACTTAATGACTGAGGCATTGACTTAAGCAGCACCTCAAAAGGTCATAAAATCAGGTGTGCTGTGTTGTGATCTGATTAATGACCATCACAATTTACAGCCATGATTCCAGGCTCAGTTACGATAGCAAGTTGAGCATTACCTAGAGAGCGAGGGGATAATGCTGTGAAATTTATCAGATTCTATCTTTATAATAAAACTAATATTGGCTGTATGACTTGGTTACCTTAAAGGGCTGACGTGACCATGGATTATTTGCTATTTGGCTTTGCTATTTAATTTACAATTCTTCCTCTCCTCCCTGCATTTCTTTGCAATATTTTATCAATCTATAATTGGTGTCACCTGCAAACTTGCTATTTTTCTGCTTGTTCCTTAGACCAGGGGTGTCAAACTTGTGGCCCGCGGGCCGGATGCCTCACGTGCTGGGCCCGCCCCCACCCGGTTTAGCGAAGGGGACAAAAATCCTGATACGTCACGTATTGATGATGTGAGTTTGACACCTCTGCCTTAGACCAAATTGTTCATAAGGAATTTAACAAAACTACTTATTTCACCCAGCATCTCACTGTTGGAGTTAGGCGCCCTTATACATTTTAAAAATAAATAAACCTCTGCATTCCAGAACATTAGCTGTTCTCCTAACTTTTAATTAATTTCTGTAGCAACTAAGAATATTGTGACATTTAGGCCTTCTCAGGTAAACAGGCTGGATTTCTCTGGCTCATGCGAAACAGCAGCAGTAGGTACAAATTCATCACCATTGATCCGTCTCTCACAGCCGACATTAGAAATATCTGCTTTTTGATGGCTCCCCAAAGTTCTTGACAATGATTTGTTCATTTAGTGATGGGTAAAAACAGCAGGAGGCTGCTAAAGCTATTTTCCTAAATTCTGTTGTTTTGTTGTGACATTAAGTTTTCATTTGTTTGTTTCTCTTTTTTTGGTCAAGTGTTGCCCTTTGAATAATAAGGAACAGGAGCAAGAACTTGGAAGCTGGGGGAAATTACTACCAGGAAATTGAGTTAAGTGAACAAACCACGGATAAGTTAATTACGGGTAAAACATATTAAATGCAACCCCAGCTAGCAATTGTATTGTTGGGTAATTTTTCCACAATCACTGCTTTTATACAGCAATTTTTTTTAAAGGTGAACCACATTTATTTATCAAACTTATATGCTGCTCATGTTGCCAAAGGTGACTCTGGGTGGCGTACAGACATTGAATAAAACACAGGATAAGCATTAAAATAATAAATGAGGATCTTAAATTCTATTAATACAATTAAACAGGATGGAGAGAGAGAGAGCTAGAAGGAGGGAGGGAGGGAGCAAAGTTCACAGGGGACAGTGATGGGGTATTCCCTAGTCCATCAGCCACCTCCAACGTACCACACACCTGTTACCTGTTGATAAAGGTGATACAATATTGTTTGTCTATTAAGCTCTAAGACTACTTAGTGGCTTTATTTTGCTATTGGGTGGGTGGAATTTTTCATTTTTTTTCCTTTTCTGTTTTCATATGGATGCTTGGAACAGCATATCCTAGAATACCGTGATAGAGTTGTTAGGTAAATGAATAAACCCAGTCATCCTGCAGTGTATCAAAACTAGAATATTGAGATATAATTGTTAGATAAATGAATAAACCCAGCCACTCCTTTAGAGGGGGAAAAAGTTTTGTATTTTTTTAAAGAAGTGGAAAAGTTAAAAGAATGGGGGGAAATTACAAGGGGGCACGCATGGAGTTTTCCAACTGGAGTTGCCCCCACAAGAAGGGTGTCCAAACTTCGCAACTTTTAAGAGTTGTGGACTTCAATTCCCAGAATTCCCTAGTTGGCTGGGGAATTCTGGGAGTCGAAGTCCACAGGTCTTAAAGTTGCCAAAGTTGGACTCATCCCTGCCCTAAAGCCTTCATTAAGCCCCACTGCTCCTGCCTCTCCCGCTCTTGAACGCCAGGGGGCGCGCTCCGCCGCAGCACTTCCCGCAGCAACGGCGTCTCCCACTGCGGGCAAGACTCTTACGCTCGACTTCGGTTTTGGGAGAAGATTGTCCCGCGGCGACACCCGTCTCCAGCTACCCGCGGTTGCTGCGAAAGCGGGGAGAGGGGGGCGTCCCTTCCATAGCGACCGGCGGGGTGTCGCCGCCTCCGAGCCTCTCCTCGCCCTCTGATTGGCCCTCGCCGCTGCCCGTCGCCATCCGCGGGCGGCGATTGGCCGGCGCGGGCGGGTCCTCCCCGGGTGGTTGGTTCAGCTGGACAGTGGCGGGCGCCGGGGAGTCCGGGCCGGCGAGCTCTGCCTTTTCGCCTCTCTCCCCTCGCCCAGGGGCGGCCAGCGGGACCATGTCGGGCCAGGAGGAAGAAGAGGAAGAGCAGCAGCGGGCCAAGGAGATTCTGAGGGGATTCAAACTGTATCCGGCCTGTCTGGGATGCGCGCGAGGGAGCGGGGCGGCGACGGGGAAATACGGTAATGCGGCGGCGGCGATTTTTTTGGGGGGGCGGGGGGAGCGTGAGAAGAAGAAATACGGTAACGTTTTATCTATTGGGTGTCTTGCGCGCTTATTTGGTTACTTACGGTACTTCAGAGGGACACAGCATTTTAGAGGGGCTGGGTAAATACGGTACCAGAGTAATGAGCAATGGGGGGGCTCATTGGAGGGGGCTGTCCTGGAGGAGGTGGGGGGAGTGCCTTGAGCTGCCTGGGTCCCCAATACAGGCAAGTCCTCGACTTACAACGGTCCGTTTAGTGACCGTCGCTGGAAAAAGTGACTTACGGCTTAGTTTTCGCAGTGGCGAGCTTTGCAGCATCGCGTGATTCGAAAATTCAACCGCTTGGCCTCCTCCGTTTCATCCTTACGACCGTGGCGGCGTCCCCGGCGATCCCCTTTTGCGACCTTCTGACCAGCAAAGCCAATTTGGGGAGGGAGGGAAAGCCGGGCTCGCTTAACAACCGTGTGACTAATTCAACGATGGCGATGATTCACTGAACAACGGTGACAAGAAAGGTCGGGAAATGGGGCAAGACGCGCGTAACAAATCCTCACTTTACAGAAAGTTTGGGCTCGGTTGTGGTCAGAAGTCGAGGACTACCCCTATTGGCTGGAATTCTCCCCCCTTTCCCCCTGCCCCCGCCCAATTCTACCAGATGAATGAATAATTTGGGGGCTGCGAGGTTGCCGGGGTAAATACTGGTTAGTATTTTGTGGTTCCAGCTCACGCCACAGAGAGGTCGTCCTCGACTTAGGACCGCGATTGAGCCCTGAATTTCTGCTGCTAAACGAGACAGTTGTGAAGTGAGTTTTGCACCATTCTTACCACCGTTCTTCTTGCCGCCGTTGTTAAGGGAATCGCTGCACCTGGGAAGTTAGTAACTCGGCTGTTAAGTGAATCTGGCTTCTGCGCAGACTTTCTTTGCCGGAAGGTCGCAAAAGAGGATCAGGCGACCTCGGGACACCGTGACCGTCGTAAAAGTGAGTCAGTTGCCAAGCGTCTGAACTTGGATCACCTGATTGTGGGGATGCTACGATGGTCGTAAATGTGACAAGCAGTCGTAAGTCGCTTTTCAGTGCTGTCGTAACTTCGAGCGGTCGTTAAACGAACTGTTCGTCAGTTGAGGAGTCCGATATTTAATGGTATCGGGTGAAGACTGTGCACATCTTACCTTAAACTTAGTATTAATGTTAGTTGGGTTTTAATAGAAGAGATTAAGGACTTATTTTTCTGTTTTGTGGGTTAATATATGTCCGAGCCCAGCTGGTGTGCTTGTTTTATGCTTCCATACATAAATATTCCTCGAATTATGACCACAATTGAGCCCATAATTTGTGTTGCTAAACAAGGCATTAGTTAAGTGAGTTTGCTTCCTTTTACCATCTCTCTTGCCACAGTTGTGAATGAATCACTGCAGTAGTTAAGCTGTAAACACGGTTGTTAAGTGAATCTGGCTTCCTGCTTGTCCCAAAGGTCGCAAGAGCGGATCACATGACCCCAGGCCACTGCAACCGTCATAAATAAGGGGCAGTTGCCAAGCATCTGGATTTTGGTCACATGGACTGCGGAGATGCTGGTTGTAAGAATGAAAACTGGTCATAAGGCACTTCTTTTCAGTGCCATCGTAACTTCGATCACCGAACAAATGGTTATAAATCAAGGACTACCTGTATTGCAAAAACCAAGAAATAACGCCAGTATCAGATTTGAGTAAGATGCATGGATGCAGTTAGTGTGTTGTGGGAGGGGGGGGGCTCTGTCTTTCTTCTTAGGCTACCTAATATTTATTTGGAGGACTTCCAAAATCGCTTTTTGGACACATAGTTTTAATGTAGGCCCTAGAAGGCAATAGGAAACCGCTTGTTGGTTGATTCTTAGCAGTTTCAATAAAGAACCTCTGTAGTTCTGGGTTGAAATTAGAGGTTCTTGGCGCCCTCTGAGCTTGGTTGTTTTCCTGTAGACGTTTCATCACCCAAACTAGGGAACATCATCAAGGGAGGGAGGGAGAGAGGGAGGAAGGAAGGAAGGAAGGAAGGAAGGAAGGAAGGAGAGGAGAGGAGAGGAGGAGGAGGAGGCCCTTGGTGCTCTCTGAGCTTGGTTGTTTTCTTGCAGACATTTCAGTACCCAGCTAGGCAGCGTCATCAGTGCTAGGAGGAAGGAGGAGGAGGAGGACTGTGGGGTCCTTGGTGCTCTCTGATCTTGACTGTTTTCTTGCAGACGTTTCATTACCCAACTAGGTAACATCATCAGTGCAACCCCCACTCCCTCCCAGCACTGATGATGTTACCTAGTTGGGTAATGAAGTGTTTGCAGAAAAGAGCAGCCAAGCTCGGAGAGCATCTGTCAACTAACAGTGCGAAGTAGTCTTGACATCACCAAGGACCCCTCTTAGCAGTTTCCCAGGCATCTAGAATAAGTACTAACTGGGAACGTAGTAAGGTCGGCTAGTGCAAAGCGCCTGCTTGCAGCCCTTCTCCCCCCTCCAACCCTTTGGTGAGATTGTATAGATGTCTGCTGGGGAATTCACCCTCCGAATCGTTCTCCCTCGGCTGCAAAAAGCAGAAACGAGCATGTTTTGCACAGCGCTGATTGCTCGAGCGAGCGAGCCCAACTGCAGATCAAGTCGAAAAGATTTGCAACGGTGTTCATCCCTTAAAAGCAAATCCCACCGGACTCGCGAGGGTCGAGTGGCGTAAGATCCTCCTGCCAGTAGCAACCGCTCTTCCACCTTCTCCCTGATTGTAAGCAGAGCCTTGCATTTCTCCCCATTGCCACCCCGTCCCCTTCCCGGAGACAAGGTCAAAAGCGTATTTTTAATCTCGCAAAGGCGCCTCCCGCTTTGCGTGTTGCTAGCAAACAAAATGCAGACTTGGAGCATAATAGGACGGCGGCGGTGTTGATCTACAGAGCATGCTAGTTTGAGGAAGGCTGCAAGTAGATGTGAGGTCTCATTTGGGAGAAAAGTGCTATCTCCCGAGAGCGGTCCTGTATTTCCATGACAGATAGGAAGAGCGGCACCTGTTGCCAGGAATACTGAAGACGGGAGTTGAACTTTTGGGCTTTGTTTTTCAGCGTGAGCCTCCAAGGCAGCCTTGGTGTCAAGAGAGTCACCCTGAGAGTTGGGCAGCCATATGCATTTTCTTAAAACAAAATAAAATAAAATGTAAAAACAAAATACGATTCGAACTCGGAGAGGAGATCCCTTATTTTGGGTGTAAATCCCGCCATGGCTCTTTGAAGAATTCTCAAGATCAGTTCCATAAATGGACTGGATTTTTTAGGTTTTGCAAAGGCTCGTTTTCTCTTGCCCGGTTACATTCATACCGGAGTGGTCTTGTGGTATCCAGGTTTGGAAAAAGGAACAGGTGGAAAATGAGAGTAATTCCTAAGAGTACTTCTTCCGTAAAGGTAAAAATGGGTAGAGGAGAGCTAAACGGAGCAATTCCTGGATTTGAGCCCACTCTCCTTTCTCAAATCTTAGTCTGGGGAATTATTTTTTTACATATTCCAGACTTGCTCTGTTTTATTGAAGCGGCAATTCTTCTGCATTCCAACCACAGTCTGTAATCCAGTTGCTCCTCTGAAGAGGTGGTGGTTTTATTTTTCAATATGTGGGATTGTGCCTGGCTTGTTTTGTTTTAATGTTGGCTGGGCATGAAGACAGATGCATCCCTAAATAGCCTTTCTCTTTATAGCCTGACTTATCTTGGTGTTCTTTTAGGTTCGCAAAAAGATCTTGAGTTGTTGTTTTTGTTTTTGTTCAAGCGACGGCGATATGCAAGTAGTCCTCGACTTACGACCACAGTTGAGCCCAACGTTGACATTGCCGAGCGAGGAATTTGTTAAGCGAGTTTTTTCGCCCCGGGTGGCGACCTTTCTTGCCACTGTTGTGAAATGAATCGCGGCACTTAGGAAGTTAGTAACGGGTGTGAAGTGAATCTGGCTTCCCCATTGACTTGGCTTATCAGACGGTCGCAAAAGGGGATCCCAGGATCTTGCAACCGTCATAAATATGAACCATCTGCCAAGCGTCTGAATTTTGATCATCTGGCTATAAGTGTGAAAAATGGTCATAAGTCACTTTTTTCAGTGCCATTGTGACTTTGAATGGTCACTAAATGAACTCTTGTCAGTGGAGATCTATCTATCTACCTACCTACCTATCATGCCTACCTACTTATCTCTCCCCCCCTCTCTTTATCTATCTATCTATCTATCTATCTATCTATCTATCTATCTATCTATCTATCTATCTATCTATCTATCTA
>JANHFL010004033.1:2077-15441 GCA_032468155.1 Oxyrhabdium leporinum | reverse complement strand
CAAAAAACGCAAGGCACGAAGGCAGCAATGGTCTGTGGCAATCCCTGCAGCCTGGAACAGCTGATTGGGGGTATTCCATCTGCCAATCAGCTGCTTGTGCTGAATCAGGCTGCAATAATGTGGCGAAGCTGACCAGGCTGTTTGCTATTTGCTACAAGGATGGATGCTGGTAGGTGGAGGCAGAATTTTTTTTTCTTGTTTTCCTCCCCAAAAACTAAGCTGCGTCTTTTACTTCAGAGCGTCTTATACTCCGAAAACTACCGTATCTGGGATAAAACAACTCAATTACTGATAAAATGCTAGCTCCACCCACCCATTTTATCATCTGGTCCTAAAAAGCAGGTAATGCAAGCCCTATTTTCTTGTGAGGTACCTGGAATGAGGGTTAAAAAAACAGCCTTTTAAATGACAGACTTCAACATATAGCATATTCTCCAGGGATAGGCATATAAAGAGTATCTATCCTACCAGAATTTCCAAAACTAGCCAAAGAAATGCTATTTCAGTGGGCATTTGGCCTGTAGAAAAGCTTAATTTATTTATACCATGTTTCTCCAACAATACAACCAACCTTGAAAAGAGGCCCTATCACGTTTTTGAGCGCATGTAATTAAGCCCCACCCACAAAATTAGCTCTAATTAAGACCCCGCCCACCCCGGGATGCAGGGAGTGGGGCAAGGCGCACAGGTAATAAATAAGCTAGGGTGGGGATGGGGGGGTGGAGCTGCCTACTTACCAGGCCTCGCACACCCCAACACCTCTCTTGCCTTCTTCTGTGGCCACTTCTTCAGCAGCCGCTTGCCGCCGCTCGCACACGTCATCCCTGGCCTCCATTTTGCCGTCACAGTCTTCCGGAAAGCCCTCTGCAGCTGTGAAATGGCCTCCGGATGGACGCGCACGGCACCCCTGGCTCTGCCAGAGCCTTCCAGAAAGCCCTCTGCAGCTGATAATATCAGAGCTCCGGAGCTCTGTTATCAGCTGCAGATGCATCTGAAGGTGAAATGGAGGCCAGGGCGATGCGTGCGAGTGGCGGCAAGTGGCCACAGAAAAAGAGGGGCCAGCAGCGGGCTCCTGCTGGGCGGGGCTGTCGGTGCCACCACCATGAGGTGAGTCAATAATTAGAACCCTCCAAAAAGAAGGCCTAGCCGTTTTTTCAGGGGGTCAAAAGAAAATAAGACCCGGCCTTCTTTTGGGAGAAACACGGTATTTATTTATAAAATATTGGCCACCCGTGTTATAATAAGGTAATGTATGAGGTGTTCTGAAACAATACTTCACTGATATATTAATTATTTGTATTTGTTCTGTTATTGCTCCTTTCTTTTTATCTTTTTGTTATCCCCTCAGAATCCATAAGGATTGGGCTGGGCTATAATTACTGTAAAATAAATACTGAATTTCTTTTGTGAGCTGCTATATAGTGGAGCAGCACACATCCTGTATCATGACAGATGCAACTCTTGTATCACCCAAGTCAGGCTACATCAATAAAGTTAACGCAACCATTTGGCTGCCTTCAGTTCATGTCAGGTGATGTGGTGCGTCCTGATCTCAAAACCAGCCTAAACATGCAGGGAAAAGGACAAAGAATGATGTATACTCTAGAGTCAAGAAAACAGTAACAGTTTCCCATGTAACTGATGCTCTCCCTCATCGCCAGCATGTATGACGGGATGGGAACTTGATTAGAATATGTGTAGGTAATTTATCAAATCAAATATATGTATATATCTTCCAAACTCGAAGCTTTATTGTTAGACTATTTATAGCACTTTGCAAAGAAGCGTGCAGGGGCATTTTCAAAGAGAATGGAAATCAGTCATTTCTAAGAAAATTATATTAATTAGTGCTTTTTAAATTTTATAGTATGCCATTATGATTATCTCAACCACTGCTTTGGCAATTTCACTAGTTCCTGGCTTCTTTATAACTTAATTCTCATGTATAAAGGTAGTCCTTGACTTATGTCAATTGAGCCCAAAATTTCTGTTGCTAAGTGAGACAATTGTTAAGTGAGTTTTGCCCCATTGTATGACCTTCCTTGCCCCATTTGTTAAGTGAATCAATGCAGAAGTTAAGTTAGTAATCTGGTTGTTAAATGAATCTGAGTTTCGCATTGACTTTGCTTATAAGGAGGTTGCAAAAGGTGATCACACGACCATGGACCATGGTCATAAATACATGCCAGTTGCCAAGTGTTCAAATTCTGATCACGTGATCATAGAGATGCTGCAATGGTCGTGTGAAAACTGGTCACAAGTAACTTTTTCAGTGCCGCTGTAACTTAGAACGGTCACTAAACAAACTGTTCTAAATCGAGGACTACCTGTAATTTTTGATCTTCAAAGTGCTATGGTTCATCAGCAGCCAGCAAAGCTGACATTAGATTTGGACAGTGAGGAGGTTGGGAAGGAACATGGGCCAGTCCTGGAGTCTGGGGAAGGCTCCGACGAGTGATCTGCGCCAGAGGCAGAGTTGGGGCCAGGGCCCTAAGACAGTTATCAGCTGCCTTCAGAGTCAGAGATCAGTGGGGCAGGAGAACAGCTGGAACCTGTTCCCAGTGTGCGCATGCGCAGAGCTGCCAGGAGAAGGGAACAGTTAAGGAACAAGAGTCGACTCGGGAGTAAAGGTGGATGGTGAATGGCCCCTCCCATAGGGAATAAAAGAGGAGCAAAAGGGGAGGGATGTTTGCAGGAGACAATTAGTTCAATTCATTAGGGCGAAGATCTGTTCCTGACTTCTTGCCAAGTAATTGCTGCTACAGCCTGGCGTCTGGACGATATCAACCTGGCAACTCTCCAAGCCTGATAAAGGTCTCTAGTTGTGAAAATCTCCTGAAAGACTGTTTGCCGGGACTTTGCTGGAGAGGAATTCCCCTTTAACCTAAATAAAAGAGGTTTTATTGAGACGAGGAGTCTGCTTCATGATCTTGGGAAGCCTAGGTCAGAAGATGAAATTCCATTAGCAGAGAACTTTTTAGCAATAGTTAATCCATATCGCTTGCAATTCTATGGTGCCAATTTTTGGTTAACCATTATCGACCTCAAGCCAAAATGGCTGGCAGGAAGCCAGAGAATGCATTAGCTGTGAGCCAGTAATGGCGAATCAAAAATGCTATTAAGACTGACTTTTCCTGTGCAAAGTAATGAAAAAAAAGGAAAAGAACAAGGCTATCAAAAATTCTGGAGTTCGGGCCCCCTTATCCTTGTGTAGTTTAGTTGACAGCAATGAAGGATGGGTGTGAAAGTGACACATTTATTCTAAATGTAATGCCTCTAACAAAAGAAAGGGAAGAAAAAAAATAGGGGGATGGATGCAGAATTTGCATGCACAACAGGATCTAGTTAGTTTTGCTAAATTCATCCCCCAAGACATGAGAAGCAGAGCCTTCAGCCAAGTTGCTTTCCATTTATTAGAATTTATTGTTGCATTTTATTGGTCCTTCTTAATTTAAGGCAGATTGTGAATGTTAGCTATAAGGCATTGACCCTCAATTCAGGAGTTTTGAGAATTTGGGATGATGATGATGATGTCATCCCCACATCACTTCGCACTTGTGTCAGAAGCACCGAGGCACCTGCAGGTTGAAAGGAGTAGCACATTAAATCACCATTGTCCGGGGGATGTCTAGTTGGGAGGGGGGAGGGTCCTGTCATGTCCCCAGCAGGAGCTGGAGCGAAGGACAAGAGCTCACCCCATCCTGTAAGAGTACTCTGGTCTCAAACACGGGCTTGCTAACCTTTCACCCAGCATCCTAACCCTGTGAGCCACTATGCTCCTATCCCCACATAACAGAGGAGACTGGTCAGATTAGGGGATGTGACTTTCTTTTCATATTCCAAGGAGATTTACTTGGCTTGCGGGTTTCCAGATATTTATGTATAAAAATTGTGTTCCCTATTCTGTACTGTGAATGTGACTTCGATAATATGCTTCAAACTGTGCATTTTATAGCTGTTCTTTAAGGCACAACTTTTTTTCAGATGTCCTGTAGAAGACTTGGGGAGGAGCAGAGATGCAGCTGATTTAAAAAGTCATCTTATTAAGGCCAACATTACTCTTTAAAGCAGCTGCATCTTTTCCAGCCAGCCTTCCATGGAACTGTTTTGATAAATGGTATTCTCATCTAAGGTCTGAAATCTATTCTATTGATGAACCACTTTAATCTTTAGGAAATTCTTCCTGCTGTCCAATCAAAGTAATGTTCCCTGTCCCTTAAAATTATTGTTATTATTTTTTACAGCGTCTCTGAACAATTGTGCCCCATCTTCTCCATGACTGCTGTTCAGATTCTTCTGGATAATTTTCCAACTTTCCCTCCCTTAATTTACCACTTCAGTAATAAATTCAATAGGAGTCCCTGTGGATTTTACTCCGCTAGCCATTGCCAACTATTCGGGGTGCTGCTGCTCATCTCCGTTTCAAAGCTATTGAGCCAACACTGTCGGAAGACATTTTCACGGTCATGTGGCCCGCATGATGTCAGGGAGAGCTGTTAGCTTCCCACCAAAGTGGTACCTATTTATCTACTTGCATTTGCATGCCTTCATAGTGCTAGGTGGGAAGGAGCTCAGGTGAGGATGGGAGCTCACTCCGTCACATGACGCTCGGGTCTCGAACCTGGGCTGCCGGCTTTCCAACCGACAACCACTGAGCCATTGCACCGCCAATAAATTAAATAACTAATCTTAAATCTTGTCATTTGAATTTTCTGTCCCATTGCTGCATTATCTTTTTTAAAGTTTATGAATGAAATATAGTCGGTGTTGCCCGGAAGCGGGACTGTGTGATCTCTTTTGAAGGCAACCGAGGTGAATTACAAGAAATACAAAATTAAAGGTGTAATGACACCCCCTGTTAACAGCTAGAGAGTAGGTAGGGTTACAGCTCCAGAGCGAGAGAGATATTTTCCCACCTTTTATTAGTGTAAATGGAGACAACTGCAGGAGTTTGAGGGGTATGTTAAGAATTACGATCCAGATTTTAGAAGTGACGTTGCATAGTAGCGTTTAATTGCATTTAAGGCATTGTTAACTCCAGAGGCTTGGCAACTGGTTCACACTTGATGACTGTTGCTGTGTCCCAAGGTCACGCGATCCCCTTTTGCTACCTTCCGACTAGCAAAGGCAGTGAGGAAGCCAGCTTCACGTAACAAGCATGTTGCTAACTTAACAACTGCCGTGTTTCACTTAACAGCCGAGGTAAGGAAGGTTGTACAATGGGGGCAAAACTCACTTTAGATTTATTTATTTATTTAGGATATGGCACACGTGTTAGCCAGAGATCACCGAGGCGGCTGGCTGCCTCGGTGAAAGGAATTTTTTTCGGGCGGTGTTAACTTTACTCGCGGGACGCCTGCTCTGTTGTCCCTACGTAGCTCGTGGGAATCGAGCCGCCGAGCTCTCGACAATCACAGCCACGCGCGGGCCCAGCGTCTCCCCACGTGAGCCACCGCGGCCCCCTGCTCGCTTAAGAAATGCCTCGCCTAATGACCGAAACGTTGGGCTCCTTTGTGGTCGTTAGCCGAGGACTGCCCTTCCAACCTGGCGTAGTTATTCACGGGGCTGTGCCTTCTCCAACGTGTTTGTCATTCCAGCTAGGTGGATTTCGGCTCCTGGGGGTTTCTCCGTTTGTCCTGGCCGTGGTGGAGAATTGGGAGCCCCGGAGGGCTTCCGAGTAGGGGAAGGCTGCCGGAGCTGCTCCCCCTTTCATTAGATGCTTCTGCCAATGCGATGGGTTGCCATTTCAGCCGTGCCGAGGATGGAGAAAATAGCGAGAGAGAGAGAGAGAGAGAGAGAGAGAGAGAGAGGCAGCTTTTAATATTCCAGCACAGTCTCTCGGCAAGACTCGGGGGGGTTGGGGGGGTCGGCATGCAGCAGACTCTGCTAATGAGGGTAGAGCCCCAGCTTTGCTGTCAGAGTCCCATGAATTAAAGTGGAGGGGATGTGTGTTCAACCTGCCCTCCTCACCTACCAATACCCCACCCTTTGTTCTTTTTCCTGTGGCGTTTCCCCTCCTGTTTCATCTCCCTTCTTCATCTCTTGTTCCCACACGTGCTTGATGTCCTTGTTTTCTCTTTGCTCCACACCTTTCCGATTCTTGTGTGTGTGTGTGGTGTGTGTGTGTGTTTGCTCTGCAGATGCTTTTGCAACTTCAAAGAGAGGGAGGAGGGGCACTGGCAGGAATCGCCGAGCAGCGCAACCCACAGACTCGGGCACGGAAGAAAGGAGACCCATCTGTATTCCAGAGCAAGGGAAGGCATCGATTTGGGTTATCTTTTCTGCCATCCGCATAACACACTTTAACTTTTCAAACTTACTGTGGTGGAAAAGATTCCTATCTTCTTGTTGAAATCAAGGCTGGGCAGAGTTTTGGAGGACAGAGATTGGGCTCATTGGGGCGCAGGTTAGCGAGAAAACTTGGGCGGGCCCCATCAGACCTCCCGATTTTCAATTATTTCCTCAGGAGTTTGGAACGGAGCTTGGATTTTGGGTTGGCATTGTTTTAAAACTGATACCAGTAGAAGAGGACATTTGTAGCTCAGGGTTGAACAGGTCCGTGGTGCTCCTTAAGTTTGTTTTCTTGCAGATGTTTCATTACCCAACTAGGTAACATCAACAGTGCTAGGAGGAGGAGGAGGAGGGGAAAGGAGGAGGAGAAGGAGGGAAGAAAGAGGAGGGGGATGAGGAGGAGGACAGCTATGGAGGCCTTGGCGCTTTCTAAACTTGATCGTTTTCTTGCAGACATTTCATTGCCCAACTAGCTAACATTATCAGTGATAGAAGAGGGTGGGGTTTGTGAGGAGGAGGAGGAGTGGGAGGAAGAGGACAATTGTGAGATCCATGGTACTCTCTAGGCTCGCTGGTTTTCTTCCAGAAGTTTCATTACCCAACTGGGAAACTAATTTCGCCTGGGAAACCGTGAGCATCCTAGACCGAGCCAAAGTCCAAAAACAATAGAGGATTTCCAGAAGCCTGAGACTCAGGCAAATTAGCAAATTCCCTGCCCTGATCAAGTTTTCTTTCTTTATTAAATCATAGGGTTGGATGGGGCTATTGAGGGGAACTAATCCAACTCTGTGCTCTGTGCAGGAATCTAAATTAAAGCCTCTTTGACAGATAGATATCCAGCCTGTGCTTGAAAGGAGAGCCCGGTCATTGGTTCCACTGCTGTGACCGTCAAAATGCTTTTTTTCTCGTATTCCATTGGAATCTCTCTCTTTTTTTGTAACCAATACTCGTTGTTCCGTATCCTGGATTTTGCAATGGGAAGGAACGGGTCCTGACCTTCATCTCTGCAGCATCCTTTCAAAGGCTTTGGAAGGGGCTGTCATCTTCCCCATTATCTTTTTTTTTTTGTTTAAACGCAAAAAACACATAATAGCGATAGCATATAATATAATAAGCAGCAAATTAACCTGGCAGGATTTACACTCGTGTAGACTAGCTGGACAATCTAAAATAAAAAGGAAGAATATAGAGAGTTTGTTGAGATGCACTTTCCTTTGAGTTTTGCAGGCTGAGATTTGAGGCGAAACAGATCACTCATACGACATTCACTTTGTTCCCGAGTCCATCATCCTGATCTCCTTTTGTTGACCTTCTTCGCATTTAAATCTTCCGACCAGGGAATTCTGAAGATTTGGGCACAAATGGCACCATTTCCTCTCTACATGCTTGTCTTGAGTCACACGATTTTCTTAACAGTTGGCATTTGCTGACTGTGTCTGTAGCTAATAGCTATTTGAAGCTGGGAGTTGTTTCTTATTGCAGGGCTCATATTTGGTCGCTGAAATAACATTTTGTGGGACGAGAAGCAGGAATGGAACGGGTGGGCCAGCAAAAATATGTGAGTTATGATATTTGCATGTTGTCATTCTCTATGACTAGTTAGTATCAGGAAGATCAAATGGTGGTCTATCTTCCTGAGCCAAGACAGTGTTCGCCAGTTGAAAAATGGAGAATATTCAGTGGAAATTATTGGATTTGTTCATTAACCATTTTACCCTCTAAGTTCTGAAATTCTCCATTCAAGAAGTTGCAAGGTGATATTTCCTCATTAAACAACCCTCCCTTTCTACGACCCTGTAATCTCTTAACTCGTGGTAGAGTTGGGGTGACTGGATGGAGCTGAGCATTTACTGGTTGGATGCCCTTCCTGACGCCTACATGGAGTTCGCAGCAAAAAAAAAAAAAATTGCGCCCTAGGAATGGTATTTCCTCATATCCTTCTGGAAATCATTCCTGGAAACATCATACCCTCCCTTCCTGCCTTCCACAGATGCCCATGATCCTTAAATTCTTTACAATAACCAGACATCACCATTTGTTTTCCTAACTATTAGTTACTCCAGCCGCTTGGTAGACATCTAGAGAGGTTGATCACAATTGCATCTTGGACATTAAGCCAACAACCCTCCAGGGAGGTAAAATTGCAACTCGCATTGCATCTACCTCAAATACCTGGCAATAATACAAATTGCAACCCAACATTTCAAGAATTCTTTGTTGTAACTCACAATATATGCACTCTTCTCTCTTAAGTAGGCTTTACTTCCAGGCAAGCATACACAGCTGCAATACACAGCAGTGCAATCACATTCATAGCGACTCAGAAATAAATTTCACTCTATTCAATAAAAGTGCTGCTTACCCTAAAGTCAATGTTTCTAAGACTAAGGTCTGCATTCTCATTTTTCTATGATATGTTTTGAATTCTTCCTGACCTGCAGTCTAAATTATGGACATTCCTCTTTTTGTATACTTGCAGGTACCTTATTGATTCAAACTGAGGCATAAACAACAGAGACAACATATGTGTGAAGGATGAAACACTCAGTATTTCTGAAGGGAGATCTAATTAGGTGGGCATTTTACAACCAGGTGTACATTTGTCAAATCAATTCCTGCCAGAATAGCCTCAAGGCATATAACTGTTTTTTTTCAGTGAATGTTGACATTTACTATTGATTCCTAAAATGTTACCAGGCTCAAGGAGAAATTGGAGTCGTGCCCTGCAGAATGCCACTGTAAAGTCAGAAGCCAAGAATAATAGCTAGATAAGGTGGTTGGGGTAATGTCTGAGTGGCACCTCGCAAATTATGTCAGGTGTTGGGTTGCTAGGCCTGGCATCAGAGGTGTCCACGGGGGAGTCATGAAATCGCCTGGATTTCCATATTGGTGGCTGACGCTGGGACGTAAGCAAATAAGCCCAGCATTGCACGAAAACATCATCACGTAAACCATCTTTTGGGTTTCTGTTTGCTAAGCAAGATAGTTGTTAAGTGGGTTTTGACCCATCTCGCGACCTGTCCTGCCACCGTTGCTAAGCGAATCACTGCCGTGCTCACGCTAGTAACACGGAGGTTAAGCGAATCTGGCTTCCCCGCTGACTTTGCTTCTTCAGAAGGTCGTAAAAGATGACACCACAACCGTCATAAATGTAAGTCAGCCGCCAAGGGCGTGAATTTTGATCATGTAGCCATGCTGCGACGATCGTTAAGGTCTGAAAAGCAGTCACGCGTCGCTGTTTTCAGTATCGCCGTAACTCTGAGTGGCCACTAAATGAATGGCTGTACGTCGAGGACCACCTCTATTGACCCATGACGTTAAGCCGTCAAACCGCTAAGTGGGTTGGCTTTGCAGCCCGTGCTAAAGCACCTATAAATAAAGCCAAGTTTCAATTAAACAATTTAAATTAAACAGTTTAAATGAAACAAGGTTAGCATGCTATGAAGGATGGATTAGGCCTGTTAGGCGTGGGCTATTTCAGAGTTTTGTGTGAAAACGAGGCCCCCAGGACTCTTTTTTCCTAAGTAGATTTCCTTGTCTAAGCCTCTACGAATGGTTGGAAAGACTGCGAGATCAATGGTTGACCCCAGAACCTTTTACATTTTTATAGCATGATCACCATTCTTTACTAGCTATGGTGAAACTCCGGATAGCATCTGAGGGAACCATTCTTTGCCTTTGAGATTTACTAATAAATGTCACAGACCTCTGACATTTTCCTTCAAGCATCTTAAGCTCTGAAGAATTACCAGTGAAATGTGGGCCTCCATCCATTTTTCGACATTTACTATCTTTTTTTAGCAAATAAATGACTCAAAAGAACGAGAGATTTTGCCATGATGCTCGGAACCAACCAAATCTGGCTTGATTCTATAAAGTCCAGGTAGCATTTTAATATTAATAAATGGAATAATAGAGTCAGTTTAATGCTAGAGAACATTGGAAATGGTGGGGGGGGGGAAAGCTCACTCAAAGCAAGATATCTTTGTGTTTCCGTAAATCCTAGAATTTTCCCAACATTTTTGTTTTTCCTTTTTGGGGATAAAAAGGGACTATTAATTCCTTTGTGCTATTTATATATCTGATCCCAACAAGTGTTAATAAAGATCATATGCAACAAGTATTTTTTTTTTTAAAGATGCATAAAATAAATTAGAACATTAAATAATACCTCAAAGCTAAAAACGAAGTGAGAATCAGGACAAATTTACATTTTAAAGAAATATCGCAGTACACAAATTTGGAAACAACGTACGGGCGCCTTGTGGTGAAGCTTCTGAATCTTACTTTATTTAGCTGAAAGGAATATTTTTCTTCTTCTAAATCCTTGACTTTTAAAATATGAAAATCGCAATAAGTTCTTTGGAATGCAACAACGGAGGCGACAGAATTATTTTGGTTTAATCTTCCTTTGAGGGGAAAAATACCGAAAGAATATTAAATTCAGGGTTATCTTCCTTTGAGGTAAAGATAGACATCGTGGAACATCGTGGCTGGGTTCACTTCTCACACAAAATCAGGATTTTTTAAAAAATCATATTGTATTGAATAAACTATGGAACCAACTCATGATATGTGGTAGTATCTGTGTTCTCTTACCATATTAATTAAATGCAGGTGAAACACTTTAGGACCTAAAGAATGAGCCAGGTAAATAATTAGCTGGTCCCTCCAACAATTAGGCCATAACCACTAAAAACTTCAAACTAAGATCAACATGAGATCCGTGTTACGTTTGGCAACCTGTGTGCAGCTACTCCTTGTCTTAGCCCTACAATTGGGAGTAGAATTTCCATCGCTGAGCAGCCTCATTGTCAAGTGAATTGACTTTCTGACATTTTTGGCCCTGGTTGTTAAATGAATCACTGCAGCTGTTAAATGAACCCCCCAGTTGTCCATTGACTTTGCTTGTTAGAAGACAGCTGGGAAAGTTACGAATGGTGATCGCATGACCCCGGGATGCTGGGACGGTCATAAGTGCGAGGACTGCTCACGAGTCACTTCTTCCAGTGCCGTTGTAACTTTGAACATTCACTAAACGAATGGTTGTTAATCAAGGACTACCTGTGGACCTTTTGAGACTGGAATAAATAGCTTTTAATTCTTAGAATCTGCAACACAGAATGATGACGTCTGTGGGAGGCTGGAGATGACACTCCGAATGGGAATTCTAAAATAAGAAATTGCAGGCTGAATGTATTAATAATTTAAATTCTAAAAGGGCTTACTCTTTTCAGACAACAATCAAGAGAGTATGTTGAAGCTTTAAATGAGAAGTTTATCTAATTAGGTCTCCGAGATATCTCGACTGCAGAAACTCAAGCAAGTATGAGATGGCAGCAGTGAGGTACCGAAATCTCTAATTCTTTGCTGTCATCTACTGCTCATACGGAGTCTTGCAGGAAAGGTATGATCACTCTGTTTTAGTACATTGAGTGTGTTGTAAAACATACCCCAAATCCTTAAATATAACTTTGGGGGAATGTAATTCCCCTTCCTATCAACACATAACTGGATGGAAAGTAATCAAGGAGAGAAGCAAGCTAAAACTAAGGGAAACTTTCTTGACGGTTAGAACAATTAATCAGTGGAGCGACTTGCTTCTAGAACAGGGGTGTCAAACTCGATTTCATTGAGGGCTGCATCAGGGTTGTGTTTTTCCTCGGGCCGGGGCAGGCGTGGCCAAGGTGGGCATAGCCAGCTTGGTGTCACTCGTGTCGGGGACACCTGTGGTGGCCTGAGCTCCCAATCTCCATTTTTGGCCGCAACAGCCTCCTGCAGCCTTCTGCCAGTGAAAACGGAGCTCTGTTTTCACTGGCAGAGGGCTGCAGGAGGCCGTCGGGGCCAAAAATGGGGCCTGGGAGGGCCACATGCACCCCTCCGGAGCTCCGTTTTCGCTTGCAGAGGCACCGTGTGCCAGTCCGCTGTTTCCAGAGCGGCCTTGCGGGCCAGATCTAAGCACCCCGCGGGCCAGATTCATCCCCCGGGCCTTGAGTTTGACACCCCCTGCTCTAGAAGTTGTAAATGCTTCAACACTGGAAGTTCTTAAGAAGAGATTGTACAACCATTTGTCTGAAATGGTATAGGGTTTCCTGCCTAAGCGGGGGGTTGGGCTAGAAGACCTCCAAGGTCCCTTCCACCTCTGTTATTCTGTTATAACAGCAGGCAATATCCAGAAGTAATAAGACTGGGTGAAATTGGGGAGAGTAAAAACAGTAACACCGAGAAGGGTCATTCCCGCACAACATAATATTATTAACACCTGCCGATTGCTAGACTTTTCCTCTCCCCATAGATTTTAGGGGTTTAGCAGCTTTGATTTATGGGCCCTTTACTATATATCTAAAGATGGTTTGCAAGGAAGTTTATTGGTGAAGCTCCCTATCCATTTGCTCCCTGCTGCACCGTAAGCCCGGCTTGGAGTTAGTTATTAAAACAAATTACCACATTTTGGAGTTTTGGATAATAAGAGCTTACATTAGTTGAATCCTGCAGTCTTCCAGGGAGACACCTGCTCTTTCATTTTTAATTATGCTGTTCTTAACCTGCCTGTTAATTTTAGTCTTTGCATCCCCCGATGGAAGGTAGGGAAATTACCCTTGCCGGGCCTTTCGCATTTAGGATGATCCTTTGGTGGGCAGGACCTGCTTGGCAGAGCCACCTGGGCTGATGTGTGCTTTCCTTCCTTTGGCCCAGCTGGCAGGAGCTGCCCCTTTGAAGTGACTTGTAAAAAGAAAGCTTTGCATGTGTGTTTCAGAAATGCCAAAGCCGGAGGGAGTTTAGTTTTGAAGCTTAAATATTTTAAAAAGACTTGAATATTTGAGTAGGGAGGAAATGGGTTCTGAAAAGGGAGGCATCTTGGGGTTGAACTATGTTACTGTCATTCCTTTTTCTATTTCTATTTTTATTTCTGTTTCTCTCATCTGTCTGTCCATCCATCCATCCATTTATCTATCATCATTATCTATCTGTCTACCGGTGTGTGTGTGTGTGTGTGTGTATCTCTCACTCTCTCTCTAATCAATTTAGTTTTTCCAGATCTCCTCCTCCTCCTCCTCCTCCTCCTCCTCCTC